>ATSW01014389.1:0-11893 GCA_000444245.1 Botryllus schlosseri | reverse complement strand
GAGATAACAATTGCGTATGTGTCCGAACTCGTTGACCTTTCCAGTTAGGCTTACGCAATCTCTCGAGTTCTAGTCATTGGAATTAGTCAGGTCAAGTCAAGTGCGAACATGAATCGTATTGAATCTTTATTCCGTACGTAGTTTACGCAGTTGCCTTTAGAGCGAAAATGAGAGGTCTAGAAGTTGTCCAGTCTATTGATCCAATCGTACGCCGGGTGCCTCCGCTTTGGTTGCCTATTATCACCTGGTCGTAACCAGAGATGGCCACAGTCCGGTTCAGGAGCAGGAGCAGGATTTCAATGTTTTTTTACCTGGCCGGACTGGATCCGGATTTCGAATTTGGGGTGACGGTCGGATTTTAGGGTCTATCGATTTGCGTAATCTATAACTCTACCATGAAATCAAAACGCATGCTACTAAGGATGACCTGATACTTGATTCGTGGCATAGGGACGATTCTTAGTTCACGTACATTTTGTAAAATAATCCTTTGATTAAAAATAAATGAATAAAACATTTGTTACCACACTTCAAGTCACGGCTCACCGGCAAACCTCTCGCGGCACCTACGTTAAAATCACTGTTGTCGGGAAATTCATGTGACCATCATAAAGTTACTTTTTTACATTGGAAAACGCCATTGTGACGTCATCTTGATAAAAGTCGCTCGCAGCCCTTGCCCCACCACCCGATATTGTCACGAGCCGCCACTGCATATACAACTTTGAAAAATAATTTATGTTTTTCTAAAGGAATTTTTAAAACACTATGGTCAAAAAATGTTTTAAGCAAATTGTTTTCAACCACCATTTGTTTTAAATGTAACCTTACATACACTAAGTTATAAGTGGGTAGAAAGGTTTCAGGTGGGCCTGATACATGTAACAGAGCTCAGTAATAGAACATAAAATTGTCCACGTTCACGTAAAGTTATTTCAAGTCTAATGTGACATATTGCGTGTTTCGCTACAAACCTGAAGTTATGTTCCGTATGAACTATCATGTGTCTTACTTCCCCAGACGCCATCTTTTTAATGAAGTCGCAGTGCCTGCGCGTTAGAAAGGCGATAACTAATTGCGATGGGTAATGTCAAAATGCGTACCAGAATAAGAAGTTGTTGACGATCGTGTCGGCGTATTGGTAAAACAGCATTCCGGTATCTGAAACCGAGTCCGCTACCCTCGTTTGAATTGGCACGAAATATCTGAAAGTCAACCGAATAGTTATTGGTTGTTTTGTCGATTTAGCTATCAAGTCCTTGGAAAACAGCTCGTCATAAGTATCGATTGTCCATATTTCATATTTTAACACACCGCATAATCTTATTTAAAGACGGATTATGAAAATAACCTACCTATACTTGGTGATTGGGTCGCCGGGTGGTAAGGAGTCCATTGAAGACATGCGTCGATGGGAAATGCAATGACAAGATCTTATAAGCCTGTATGATTGATTAAAAAAATTCATCTGAATACACAACGTTAACATTTTAGGAATAATCAAGTAATAATTAGGGCTGGGCACAATGATTCGAGTACTCGAATCTGAATCGAGTATTAATTGTAATGATTCGAGTCGAGTAGTAAAATACGATTTTTTCGAGTATTGAAATTTTACGCTCCTCGGCACTGGAAGTTAATTTTTCAACGAGAATAATATTTTCGACAGTAATTTCACTGTTGAAGCCTTGAAACCTTTATTGGCCGTATCGTAGCATACGAAACATTCAGTACAAAGCTACGAACGTTACTGGAACTAGCACATTTTCGAAGTCATGATCGTCCCACAACATTGTCACCAAGTCCAATAAAATCGGTATGGTCGAAAAAATACCAAAGTATCTTTAATATGATGGAGAACAGGCCTTTTATTCTTTGTGGTGGCATAAATGGTACATATTTGAACTCTAACATATCACGTTCCGCTATGACGTCATAATGAGTGATACTCGATTACTCGACTCGACTCGAAGCATTTTACGTGATTCAGAATCGAATCACTCAGGTACTCGATTTTGCCCAGCCCTAGTAATAATGTCGAATCAGTTGAATAGACGGGATATGTAATGATGAACAGTATATGATTTACAATTTATTCTTTCTATCACAGATAACTTCCAATTGTTTCAATAAATCTCTACTGATATTTTTGGGCAATTCCGTGACTCTGTCCGTGAACATATATTTAGAATTAGCGACCATGCAAGGGGATTGTTCAAAGTTTTCAATGACAGATCTTCTCCAATCTTCATCGTGGAAAAGGAACCCTCCACTGCCGAGTTGATCATGATTCTTTTCCAATTTTTCATCTGACGCTACGTTCACGTTGGGAGAGAAAATGGCGTAGTGCAACGTGATAGAGCAGCTGTCGATATCAGTAATCTTCATACCGCCGAGCAAAACATCCGGGAATGTCGCTGATCTCCTGCAGGACATTATATCGGTCAACGAAAGTCGGCCATAATTGATCGTAATCTTACAGAAAATCATTCGACGCAGATGAAAATACTCCACTGTATTGGTTTCCAGCGGGACAATGCCTAAAAATTGACGTCGCATATTATTAGCGGCGATCGCATGGTGGGGAGGCTTCTACAAGTCGGGAACCTGTGCAGAAATGTCTGTAGCATCGAGTTCCAGAATGCTGTGTAAACCGAATTGTTGATGTGATTGTTGAAGTCGCTGTCAAGAGCACGCGTCTGCAGTGGTAGATAGAATCTGTAAAGCAGAATCGTGCATGACCTGGCCACGGCAAGATAGGGATGCCCAGTTGACCACTGTGCCTGTACGAAAATAGCATTCAATACCGCGAAAGCAGCAGTCGATTACTGACCTGAAATCCGTTATTCGTACATCCGATTTCATTCCTCGAATCCACGAATGTCTTGGCATCAACAACGCAAGTCGGTTGGTTAGACTAGCCGTTATCATTCGGTACATTTACTTCAATTCTGGTAATAGTGATCGTGGATCGTATAATATCAGTAATCGAAAAAGTCGTCTGTCACTGCTCGGGTCGAATCATCACCAATTCGGGTTCGAGTGGTTAGATCGTTGTGCCCAATCCTAGTGTTCACTGATGTGAACTGGCCAGCCGCCAGGCAGCTTTCGCATACAACGCACAGTCGCACATCTGCCAAGATCATCTTTCTGAAGAAACCAAGGTTCGAGTGTAATGAAAGAAGGCCATATTCCAACTAGTGGTACTATTTAACTGCACATCTAACGTCCACTCTTCAAGCACATCTATCAAGATCCTTTTCCAACTCGTGCTACTATTTTCACTGCACAATTTGAATGCCATCTTCCAATTAACATTTACACAACATATCGAACGTTAGCTTTTTATTTCAGCGGCACTTGAAGGGGCACTGTGCTCTAAGTATGATGTAGCCTCGAATTAAAGATAAAATCGGGCAACTACAGTCCGTGCTGTCGCATCATTTGGAAGCAAAGAGAGAGAGAGGCAGATCATATGTTGTCCATGTTCATTGTCCACGTAATAACAGAAGGAATGGATTTATAGCAGGGGTGGCCAACCTATTTGGCACTGAGGCCGCATTTCGACTTCCGATGCAGCTTACGGCCGCATTCCAGGGCATACTCGTAATGAGCTAGCTGGACGCCAGATGCCTATGTTAAAGTGTCTGTGGCCATTTCCGGTGAACTCCGGACTAAGCTATTTTATCATATAGGCTTACTATACGCATCAAAGTCACGAGTGGCGACTGCATGGTCATGTCATGGGACTGCCCATAGTTTCTCTAATGAATTTCGTCATTAATATTAATACTTTATATATTGCTATCAAACATTGATTCCTTCTTAGCCCATGCGATCACATTCACTGGTAAAGTTGATGGACGGGATGTTTTCTAAAATTTACGGCAAGTTATAGCCTAAATGATGATGCGTCTTCGGTGGGCCAATTGTTATTAGTCACTTTGTTGCATGCCGTTATTTCTTGACCTCCCATCAGAATTGTCGGTATAATGAAGATTGCGAGTTTGAATTTCAATATGGGGCGAATCTGTAATGTGGGCGCTGATTGGAAAGGGCGTTACTATATATTAAAATCCAAAAATGAAGTATCATTGAATCGCGCGCAGCGCAAAGAAAATATCAAGATCAGTTACAATCTCTCAGGAAATCGGGAGTCAATTCGTAAATTTAAATTGCATATCGACGGCCGCCAACACATTCTAATTAAATTACGTGTCCACGGACGCACAAATTTTCTACTAAAGCCGCAGGTTGGCCACCCCTGATTTATAGAGTGGGGGTCGCGCCGAGAAAATGGTTCGAACAAGTGCAACAGTGAAGAAATCGTGCCAGAACCTTTGCAAATGGGTAAGAACTAAGAAGCGACCACACGCAGCAGCGACACCATGTAGATAAATTTATGCAGCTAGAGTGCAATGGAGATAATTTCAATAATCTTTTTTCTATACTCCAATAAGTGTGACTTTCCGAAGAATATGGCTGCGGCCAAAAACTACTTCCCAGTCTGATCCCTAATTTGTGACCATGTCATATTTAGAGCGCAGTACACATTCGAAATCCCATACATGCAATAATGCATATACTAAGACAGTCCTGCCATTGCAATGGGAGATAACATACTTGACCACCGACTTGAGTTGGTAGTAAGCTACTTTGTTCAAGGCGACCTGAGGTAATGGCGAGAGAGAGAGACTTGATGCCTTAAAATCCACATTCGGAAGCTTGATTTGATCCAACTTTAGCTAGTTTTAGTCTAAGATTATATACAAACTGCTGAAAACAGACAGAAGTTCCAAATCGGCATGAAACAGGATTACCGGTAGTCGAGACTGATTGTTTCATTGATTAGCTTTATTATCGCACCCGAGCAACAGAAACTCCCACAGGCAAGGACTGAATTATGAATTAATTAATTCATGCAATATTGAGCAAGTACTATGTCAATTAGTTTCAAGGTATACAATATATCTCCCAAGTTGCTAGTCTATAACAACCTTGACTTCCAATTTAAAATATATGCAACAGCAGACATGGCATGCAACATTCATTATTCCTCAAAGTCAATTCCTAAATCATATGTAGATTGTTGAGTGCCACGATATGCAAAATATAAGTTTACTATTGATATAGAATACACAGAACATTAGAAGCAACAGCGGCACATACAATCCACCAATCTTTTATAGGAGCAACACTTGACTAGCACATATTCTTCAGTTCATCATCGGTCCATACAAAAGTGCACAGTCCAACGATTCTGGGATGTTCACAATAGGGGGAGAAATCCGCGATGCTTGGTGCAGTCCTGTTCCAAGTCAGTTACTTGTCCCTAATTTTCCGAGATTAACAAATATCCGATGGCAAAGCCAGTTTACTTCAGGCTCGGCAGGCTTGTCATCATTCTTCGACTGAAGCAGTAAGGCCAGGGTGCTGTGATAATCGTACTTCATGTTGAATGATATCCACACATCGTCACCTGTAGGACAAAATGCAGCATAAGAAATAGCGCACCCAAATGATAAGGTAGTGTTAGTGGAATTATAGTAACTACCAAGCACAGTTCCATTTCAGGATGCCAAGGCCTAAATCGGCATGCAAATGGATGAATTGGAAAATATCATCAATTCTAACTGATACTATATCAAGAGTGTAATAAAATCAGATCGTGTACATACACAGCACACAAAGTAATTTTACTTCGCAACGAGACCGCTAATCTTAGGTCATTGATGGTTTGAAGAAATTTAGTCGAGTAAAAGCAGTAACAACTACTTCCAAATTGAGAATATTTCAGGCTTTTCATTAATACTTCTACTTGGAATTAGTTTTAGAATGTCTTCAAAATCTCTACTTCTACTTGAGTAGCAATGCTGACCATTTCGACCAACTCTGGCCATTTTTAGTGTGAAGGTTTTTATCTAGCTTGTGTCCTCATCATCACAGAATTAAAATCAAATAATCACCAGCTACAGCATTGCTATCTGACTACTTTTTAATGAAAGGTCGAGTTAAAAATTTGTTAGGTCTGTTATAAGTATAACTCATATGAAATAATAGACAGTCACACAGATGTTAATGCGGTATTACTTTGCATCAAATCCAGCAAAGCAGTATATTGCTTCTAAAGTTGAGGTAATGAGTCGAAGGCAGTGGTGAATCTATTAACTGGCCATACAGAAGCGAAATCTATTCTTTATCAAGTTCATGTTCGAAAACGCTGTCTCGCAGCTGTAAGTAGACTCAAATCAACAGTACTGGATTTGGTGTTGCTAAAAAACTAAAAATACGAAGACAGATAAGGTTCAGATTTTATGCTGAAAAGGTACTCACATGGACCGCCATTCGCTATCTGAGTAGCCTTAAGCTATTGCAATAAAATCGAAAAAAATTATATACCGACATAGTTGACTTACCATCATTCAGGGTCTCATCTGGAGTCACCCAAACATAGAATCCGACTTTGTTACCGTCGCGAAACGCTATTTCGTTCGAATCATCAGCAGTACGATTCTCGTCATCATTCATTCCAAACTCGGGAACATGAAACTGCGACACCGGAACCACCAGCTCGTTTGAGGGCAATTCACACAAAGACTTTGCAGTCGAGTAATTCAAGTTTTCCTGGTGCATCCGACTGAGTGTGATATGCGATGTGTGGTCCGTTCTGTTAATGGCGACTAGAGTAATGCGTTTGCGCTCACCAGATTTCAAGACAGGCTGCTTTACGATTCTGATCTCCGGAACATACTGAATCGCCACCAATTCCATCTTAAATTTTATAGAAGTCGGGTGATACTCTGGCTTGATTAGATTGTGTTGACACTCTTTACATCGGAGAGATCTTTTAACGAACATGATCGCCTTTTTAGGCATAAAATCAGAAATATCGACGGTTTGATGTTCAGGTTGACTTAATCTTTGACTGATTGACGACAGCTTTGAAAAGTCAATTTCTTTACTGTATGCATCTTCCAAAATAGCTTCAACGTCTTGAAGAGATAATGTGGGAGATGGGGCCAAATCCATTGCCTTCGTATCTTGAAATTCTTTGGATCGTGATACGACCGCATTTAACGGACTTGCCGGATGTGGCTTGCGCCCGTACGATTTTGTGGACGCGTATTTTTGCTGTAACTGCATCGCTAAAGTTTTGTTACCTCGTTTTTTNGCNCTTTTAGCATCCAGGATTTCCTTCTGCGCTATTNGCTTATAGTAGTCAAAAACTTTATGTATCCTTNCAAAATTTGGTATTTCTCTTTCTGTCCACCCACCCGTAGTGGTAGCCTTGTCTTCGATTCCCACATCACGGGTAGACCATCTGCAANNAGTACAGTGAAGTTGATGGGTCTTTTTCACCGTCTTCTTAGTAGGGTCATCCGGGTCAGGCAGAGTGATCGTACTCCCTTTTGTAGTNAGCAGATTCGGACACGCAGGACACTGCCAACATGTCGCTGACTTGTTCTTTTTGGCGGCGGCTTCCGTCGTGGAAACGGCGTCTTGCGTTTGCGGGCAATAATGAGAATCTACTTCGTGTAGTAAGTTGTCCGAGGACCTGATGTCNAGACAGTATTTACAGAAGTATAGGTAACACAAAGGAAGNCTGTCCCCTGTCTCNTCATTCCAAACGTACTGCACTCGGTTTACACGGAGTAGATCAACCATTATGCCGCGTTGAAGGTTAGCAGGAAAATTAAAGAAATACGCCTAATGTCTGACAATTCANGTACCGAGAGTGGTATAAACTAAGATGATCAATTTATAAAACAAAATTCTTCATGTAATCACAAATAACGTGTCACAATTATAGCCAACCAACCATGNATATTCTATATATTAATAGACTTATCTAAACATCCAAGAACAGAAAAGACTGCAATCTGCATGCATACAACTCCATACTTGTATNTGCTCCAACTTAGGTACGCTAAAAGGCTATAGGTAGCATTCTTNTTACTCGCTTCCTTTCTTTTATCCCCTACTGGAATCTTGGTAGGCTATGTTTTGCCTTACATAACATGTGAGCAGGGATGATTCTCCAAGTTGAAGTAATTTAATTAAAAAAACATAAGTGTGAGCACAAGACTCCGATTCCATGCAGGCTTTTATCCAGTATGCATGCCTCTTATTTACATGCTAGGCCAAGGTGGGTGCCCAACTACTCCAAGTTGTTTCGCCGCTCTCCTATATCTTTTCATTACCGTGTATCGCAATATTGTGGTGTATTGATTTGGATTTGATAAAAGTTTTAATAAGATGATGAAGATGAGGTGGGCGATATTAGAATATGGAATTTACAACATAAATTTCGAGTAAACAAGTTCGATACACTTTGACTTGGTATAGGCTCTATAACTCTACGATATCAGTTGTTACTCAGCACAAACCGTTTAGCTCTTGCAATGGGCGTATTTACTTCCTATTTAGATTGAAGAAACACGGACAAAAATCAACAAATATCGTAGCTATATCTATATCATGAATATGAGCACTCTATTTTCAATTTTGTATAATGAGACACACCTGATGTGTGGCAAAGGTTGCCGGAGAACCCGGCCCTACCAACTCGGCCCTCGGAGAACCCGGCCCTTGGAGAACCCGGCCCTCGGTGAATTCCTCGGGAAATTTTGAAATTAAGTGTATTCACAAGTATTAATATGAATTAATAAAGTAATAATGTTATTATCAACTGATTTGTCGGTCTTGTAAGGAGGTCAGGGCATGCGTAGGTCACGCAGTCACGGAGTGATCAGATCACGTGATCACGCTTGCCTGGTCGGCTCAGTGTTGAATTGACTTGGAGACAGGGTTGCCAGATTGGCCCTTTTGGGGCCAAATTCAACAAATTTGGCCCTTTTTAGAGGCAGTTGGCCCCAAAAAATTAATTTGGCCCCTTGGCCCCTTATTTTCAATATTTGGCCCTTTTTGGAAGCAGTTGAGACATACCATCAAACTAGCTATTCAAAAAAATGTTTCTCGAGAATTGAGCTGACAATGTTTATGCCAATGTCAAAGATTCAGTGGAAACACTGTAGAAGATGAAGATTTGGATTTGTTTTTGTAGAATGTAGACTGTGTCGGAAGTGTAAATACATATTTGTGAACAGGTGGACGAAAAAGCATCGAACATGGTTAGAAGCTAAGTAGCAGAAAAAGTCTGAAGAAGAGTACCCTTATAGCACTTAATGATTGATATAGATTTCAAAGAAAATAAACTTCAACATAACCGGAGAGTTTTTGGTGAAAAACCTAAAATTTGAGTATATAAGTTGGATAAGTTTCAAATGTAAAGAAACTATTCTCTCAATTTTTAATTAAAATTCATAAAATTTAATCACTGTCATATTATTGCACAAAAAGTTTTCTTTTGCGATTTTATATTCAGTTGGAAAAGGCTTGAAATAATAGCAATTATTGTAGTTGGATCCAGTGTAATCGTAGATTGTTGATTTGGTGTCCTACAACAGTATCAGCAATACAATACTGGAATTCCAGGTGATTGACAAAAGCTCTGTCGGTAATTTTGAAGCGGTATTAACATTATTGAACAATTTGGCCCTTTTTGGCCCCTTTTGCGGCGCTGTTTGGCCCTTTTTCTCAAAAGATGTCTGACAACCCTGCTTGGCGAGGGGCGAACGTGCGACGTTCGACATACTCGTATCTGTTCATGACATCGCATTGGGTCTTATCGCATTGTACATTGTGTGTGAATTGTTCAGATGAAAAATATATCCCAACGATTGTTATTGCTCACATATCAACCACGCGTGGTCTGCTCGTTATTGCAACTGTAGGTTGAGGTGGGGTGTTAGGGTTGGGTAGGGTAGTTGGGAAAGGAGACATTAGGGTTCGGGGAGTGGGACATTAGGGTTGCCGGAGGTGGGATATTAGGGTTGCCGGGGTGGGATATTAGGGTTGCCGGAGGGGGATATTAGGGTTGCCGGGGGTGGGATATTAGGGTTGCCGGGGGTGGGATATTAGGGGTCGGGTTAGGGTTGCCGGGGTGGGATATTAGGGGTAGGGTTAGGATATTAGGGTTGCCGGAGGTGGGATATTAGGGGTACACTACAAAAAAAAATTAGACAAATTTGGTCTCAAATTTAAGAAATGAGGATGATTTGGTCTCATTTTCAGCAATTTTGGTCTCACTGATGAATTGAGGTCTTAAAATTGAGACCGATTCAGCTTTTTAAGACCATATATAATTGTCACAATTATTTGGTCTTAAAAATAAGACCAATAAAACGCATCAAGACCAATAAAACGCATCTTATAAGACATATTGTGCTTATTAAGACAATTTTTGCTGTGTCAGTATTTTTGGTCTTAAAATTGAGACCGATTCAGCTTTTTAAGACCAAATATAATTGTCACAATTATTTGGTCTTAAAAAGAAGACCAATAAAACGCATCAAGACCAATAAAACGCATCGTATAAGACATATTGTGCTTATTACGACAGTTTTTGCTGTGTCAGTATTTTTGGTCTTGTTTTTAAGACAAATTTCGCTAATCAAGAAACGACATGATTTGTGGTCTTAAAAATGAGACCGGAAAGTTGACATGGGCCAGGAGCTGTAAGACATAACTAGCTTATTGAGATAATTTTTGATGTGTCAGTATTTTTGGTCTTGTTTTTAAGACAAATTTCGCTAATCAAGAAACGACATGATTTGTGGTCTTAAAAATGAGACCGGAAAGTTGACATGGGCCAGGAGTTCTAAGACATAACTATAGCTTATTGAGACAGTTTATGATGTCTAGCATATTGAGACAGTTTATGATGCATCAGTTTTTCTGGTCTTGTTTTTTGACGAACTTTGCTAATCAAGAAACATCATGGTCCGTAGTCTTATAAATCAGAATGGAAATTGTCATGAGCCCGGAGCACAAGACGTAGTTAGGTTTATTTGACAAATTTTGATCCATCAAAGGTCATTGCAAATACAATCTAGCGGTGACTTGAGAGCAGAGAGCCAAAACGTATTTGGTGGTGCCATGTTTGTCCATTTCTCGTTGATCACATGTCACACTTCAAATAAGTCAAATACAGGATGCATTTGCACCAGAACAAAAATTCAAAGTACCGTACCTTGTCACTTTTCACTGACACAATGGTGTTGGCACGTTGCACTCACCACAAATACTATTATATACTCAAACTACACTATATATTGTTTGGAGGATTGTATACAAATTGGTAAGTGTTATATAGAATGATAATGATAGATAATGGGTAGGCTATATAATGAACTACGACTTCAGGTATATATGTTATGCTTCCCTTCATGCAGAGCCTAATACTGACATGAAAACCCACACAGCACTCGTGGGCGACAATGGTCTTATTTTTCAGCATTTTCAGTCTTAATTTTGAGACGAAAAATCATTGTTAAGACCGATCAGTCTTTAAGACCGATTGGTCTTTAAGACATTTTTTTTCTAAAAAGTCACTTTAAGACCATAAGACCAAATTTGTCTAATTATTTTTTGTAGTGTAGGGTTAGGATATTAGGGTTGCTGGAGGTGGGATATTAGGATTGCCGGTGAATACAAAATTTCCCGAGGGCCGGGTACACATTTAATGCATTTTTAATTCAAAATTGTTCGAGGGCCTCATTCACCGAGGTCCAGAGTAGTCGAAAAACACCGTGAATACCACAACAAGTCGACCACGCGTGCTTGATATACAAAATTTCCCGAGGGCCGAGTTCGTCGAGGACCGGGTTCTCCGAGGGCCGGGTTCGGCACTTCTTCGATGGCAGTCAGAGATCGAAAAGTGTTCACCATGATCGCCAATGAATGTTTTCCATGAACACGAATAAACATTTATAAACGTCAAAATTATTGTTTTTGCGTTTGGAGAGGGTTAGGGGGGATATTAGGGTTGCGG
>ATSW01014386.1:0-10281 GCA_000444245.1 Botryllus schlosseri | reverse complement strand
TGGCAGCCCTAGTCTACAATGGCATGCTGGCTGAATCTTTCCTCACATGTAGAAAACTTCGACCTACGTGAGTTCAGTGGTGGCTTTTGGGGTGGGCGAGTTGGGCGGTCGCCCATTTACGCGCTTTCGATGGGCCCCAACTCCTCGGTCCGCGCGCTTTTTTCAACTATTTCTTCGGTTTACGCGATGTTTCACAACTTTTAGCATTTTCTGAATAACCGTGAAAATCCTTGTTTCCATAAAGAATGTTGTACAGTACCGCAAAAAGGGGTCTATTTTAATTCTCATTTTTTTAATTATCCTTTTTCGAATAACCGTGAAAATCCATGCACCCATGTAGAATATGGTACCGTAAACAGTTGTCGATTATCAAATTTCTGCGCGCGTTAAACGAGCTGACTTTGATTTTATGAGGAGGCCCTCCTACATTTACACAATTTTTTGTAATCATTTTGCGAATAACTGTGAAAATATATGTACCCATGTAGAATATCGTACCATAAACTGTGGTCGATCATCTAATTTTTGTGCGCGTTAAAAGAGCTTACTTCGATTCTATGAAGGGGGCCCCTCCTATACTTACGCAATATATAGGCTAGTTATCATTTTGCGAATAACCTTGAAAATATATGTACCCGTGTAGAATATCGTACCGTAATTAGTTTTCAATCATTGAAATCTTGCACTCGTTGTACGAGCTTACTTTGATTTATGAGGGGGCCCTTCTTAATTTACACTATTTTCGGTTATCATTTTGCGAATAACCGTGAAAATATATGTACCCATGTAGAATGTGGTACCGTAAACTGTTGTCGATCATCTAATTTTTGTGCACGTTAAAAGAGCCTACTTCGATTTAATGACGGGTAGCTGTCCTACATTTATGCAATATATAAGTAATCATATTGCGAATAACCATGGAAATCCATGCACTAACGTGGAATATGGTGTCGTGAAGAGAGCTCGATGATCACATGTTTTCACCGATTAGAAGTGAATTCTTTGTTTTGAGTACCATACTCTATTCATTTTGTTATTAGAAGGCGAAGGCGACCCGGTTCATTACCATGCTTTTTGACCCCCCTCCCACCCAGAATTCTTGCAGATATTGGTATTGCGCTATTCACATAATTTTGAAGTCCCAGCTGCTACATCTTTTCATCTAATTTTTATTTAGGAGAAATTTGAGCGAGAGACGCGATCGCATCCGCTAACGTAAAATTTTGGCGTAAATGAATATCACTTTCATAATATTTTTGAATACTATCTAAACCTTTTTCTCAGTGCTTCAAATTACAATAACATTGACAATAAACGACTACAGTGTTTACAGGAAGTATATATTATAAGTGACTGGTGCATCTCATTCATTTTCAGTAATAGGCTAACTCCATGTCAGTAGCCCTAAAACAAATTTATGGTGTATTCCAGTTTTTAGATTTGACAGAAATTTGGATCATGTTATTTTAAAATAAATCTGAGTAGCCTACAATTTCAAGATTTTAAAATATCAAGAATTTTAAGTTGGCGCATGATAAAAAACAAGCTTTTCCAGCTCATTCAATCGCAAAATTGATAAAAATTTTGGTAGGTGTGTACATGAGCTATATATCTTGTAAAAGTTGAACTAATATATCATTCAAATTACAATTTAGCTTTTTTGTGTACGGCACTCATGCTTCAAAGTCATTCATTGCTAATCAAAATTATTGGAGTATCCCTCTCATTTGTGTCCAATTGAAAATTTTCATCACTAGTCATCATATGGAAGCTATTTTAACATAGAATGCTGAAAATGAGTTATAATTGAATATATAATTTCAAAGTTCAAAGCAATGTATATTGTAGGCAGAAGTAGGCGATTTGGATAATGTATAGTTCCTCTTGAAACTAGCGTTCACAATCTCATTGTGGACAGTGTTGCGCCAACAGTATTTGAATTTGACGCGGTGTATGACTTGATTTTGAATATTATTATGAGCCAGGTACTTACCCTTAACTCATTTTATTGTCAGGTTTGAGAGCTCAATCTATTCTATCTTTATAGGTATAGACGAGGTGGTCTGGCTAAGCTGTTTCAGGACCACTACCATTGCAAGCATTAAATGTAAACTTTACCAAGGGCATGAAGCTATGTATTGGTTCGGTAACTTCTGGGATAAGTGGTGATTTGTAATATACCGGTATTTTTTCTTTCTGCAGGTACTTTTGCTGTGTTAGCTGTTCGGAATAAATAATTCTTGATGACCATAAACTCTTCTTGGTAGAGTCATCTTGTCAAAGAAGGAAAGTCATTGTTGTTGTTTGCTGTTGTTGTTGTTGTTGTTTTGAGTATTCATGAACAGAGGTGGTCAGTAACGAAGTACTTCTACTTTTTTGAAGTACTCAAGTAGTTTTCCTCTACTTCTGGTACTTACTCAAGTAGATCTGATTTTTGCTACTTAAACTTCTACTTCATAATATTTGGTGATCTACTTACTTACTTTTCGCTATTTTCAGTTTGTCAAGTAGAAGTAGTTCAATCTTCCAATCAGGAAGATAGCCTGAGTAATTTCGGGGCTGTTTTCACGGAGTACGAACATTTAATTTCAATAAAAGTTGAGTAAAGCCTAGAATTTTCTTCGCGAGCAGTGGTAGGGGCGTTACCAGTATGATTTCCCGAAAGTATCGATGAATATAATTTTGGTAGCGGGTTGGCGTAATTTCGTTCACCAAGTTCATCCCTGAGTTCACACCACACTGTCGCCGTCGCCTATATTAAATAATTCATCGCAGTATATATGGCTCATCATAACGTTTCAAACTGATGTTTGGCAATCTGGCATTTACTTGTCATATAGTAATCTAGCATGTCCATTGTCCATGTCCTAACCGGGAAAAGTGGACTCTGACATTTTTGTTAGTTTTATAGCTGTCTCAGCGTACCACCTTTGAAACTTTCTGGACCAAAGGCATGAAAAACGTGTTCCACTTTAAGAACTAGTATTTATGTTTCATTTTCAATTCCCAGTGCCATGTACTTTGAGTTATAATCAATATCAGTTCTTTTGTATGGATGACAATGACATACACGTTGAAGTATAAAAGCAAGTGTAGTAATGCCTGCCATTTCCGGAAATAAAGCTACACAATATAGCATTTTTACAGTCCACCATCTTTTTTATCAACGTTTAATAATTGGGCAAAGTATTTACACCTTATCCTATACAACTTCTTCGTATTTCTCTTCGACTAAACTACGAACCTTATAATATGGGGGATGGCGCCATACCATGCTATTTTCCAAAACGTGTTGTTCGAGAAAACAGGATAAGTATCGCATTTACATATCGATCCTATCATTTTCATCCCATGGTGTAGACGAATGCTTATGCTATCGAAAATTGGATACCTGCTAGTATGCATCAATGTGAATCAAGCTCGCCACCATTCGCATAGCTCATTTGCACCTTTATACAATCCATGTGAACAAATTAGGATCGTTTTCACAACTACTTACTTAATTGAGTACTTTTAAAGTCAGTCAATTCTACCTCTACTTCAAGTAGTTTTAGGTGGCTCATGGAAGAAGTACTTCTACTCGTACTTGAGTAAATTCTTTCGTCGCTAATTCTACTTCTACTTGAGTAGCATTCTTGACCACTTTGACCACCTCTGTTCATGAATCATTATGTCCCTACTACTTTGGTAAGTTTATACCAGGCCAATATCACTTTGTACCCGTATGATAGTTTCCATTTAGTCATTCTTTTTTACTTTTGGTGTCAGATTTTCTATCATCATTTTGATTTCTACTTTTTGAAGCACTAAATGCATCAAGTCAACTGTCCGGTCACAGTAGCTTCTTCATTCANTGNANGTGTTCTATCAACTTCATTGTTTGNTCACCTTAGTGATCGATTAGCTCTTGGTCCTCATTCAGGGTTGTAACCGAGTCAAATGTCAATCCTACTTTCATATTTTGATCGGAGCAAAGTCGAGTCACCAAAATATCACGACTCGCGTCATTGCAATCCTGTCTTCGTTTCCTTGTAAAAGTATGAACTTTTTCTATTTGTGATTCGTTTCACGCATGAAAATCACATCTTTTACTAGAATGAACTTGAATGCCGGTGAACGTTGTGATTGAATTGATAGTAAAGAGTTACAAACAGCATAAACATTCCATGGAGTATTACAGAGTGTGTAGACATGCAATATATTGTAGTTGTATTGATAGGGGTGAGGGGTGTGGGTGGCGGAGCCCCCCAGAAGCTTCGTTTACAGATGTATGGGATCCCCCTTGGAGTTTCACCCAGCCTTCCCCCAATTCCTAGAGCAACCACTGCGCGAGTTGTAAGGTCTGTAACAAATAATCTCCGTTTTAGGAGGTGTAAGATAAATTTGGATCGACAATCACATTTTTCTATACCCCCTCCACACCAACAAACCAGCCATAATTTTAATGTGAAGTATAGGGCTTGTATCAGGGTATATAATCATATAATCACTAATCACTTAACAGAAACACTCCTGCATATATAGAGGTTGTAAATCATAGTCAGGTTCGGTGTTTTATCGCTATTGCTAGGTGGGGGAGATGTGGTACCGATGGATCAAAAATTGCAAAATGATCTCTGGCCATCAAATCTTCAGCCAAAAATAGCGGATCTTTTGCTATCTCAACACTCTGATACAAGCTCCAACTATCGTGGACATTGACATGGATATACTCCTTCGATACAGGCCCTATATCTGACACCGAAATTATTGCGGGTTAGTTAGTCTGGAAGGTGATATAGAAAAGTGTATATGTTGATCCAAATTTACTTTGCAACCCCTAAAACATAAAGCTTATGTTACATCCCCTATAACTCACGCAGGTCGAAGTTTTTTGCATGTGAGGAAAGAATCTGACAGCATGACATTTTAGACCAAGTCGGGTACTGTAATCATGGGATTATCACAGCGAATTTATCAAGTATTTCGGTCCCAGTGTCTCATCGGTACCAGATCTTCCCTATTTGAAGATCAAAATGTTGGTATGCCGGTAATATGTTTGTGGCACTAATTTTGAAGGTTTCGGCGGAAATCAAAACGTGATTTATCACAACATTTGATTTGATATATTCTATTTTATTCTTGAAGGTGGCGACGAAACAATCTTCATTGACTTGCTGTAGCTTAGATTGTAGTACATAACAAAACAAGTTTCAAAATTTGAGTTTTGAGCGTATGTCTCATAGGTCCCATGGTCGTGTGCCATTGGACCCACCGGGTGGGGACCGATGATACGTTCGATCAACAAATTTTAAACGTTTATAAAATAATGTTTTGGAAAAGGAGTATATCCGTGTCAATGTCCGCGATAGGTAGAGTTGTGTCAAAGTGCTGGGACACCAAAAGTTCTGCTATACTCGGCTGAGGATTTGAGGGCCAGAGATCGTTTTGCAATTTTTGAACCATCGGTACCACATCTCCCCTAATCTTATGGAACGTTTTGTTAAGGATGAGTGCTCTAATAAGCTGTTACAGTGTTTCTACTCGGATATTGTAAGGCAAGATCTACTGCAATACGTGACATATACAGAGAGTCATCGAAAGCGACCCAGCCTTGTCAGTCCTCGATACCAAGCAATCTACTCTTCGACTACAGGTTTAAAGAAGTTGGATTCAATTCGTCCCGTCGATGGATTGTTTGCGCTGCCACGTTTGACCCTGAAGTTAAATTAAACTCAAATTGCCAGCTCGAGTAAGTTCGGAAATCTCACGACTTTTCGCAACGAAAAAGTTATTACCAGGCTCATTGGTCACGAAGTCTATAAGACAAGATTTTAATCTTCGAGACTTCGTAGAATATTTGTTGTGTATCTGTATTTTTAATTGGATCACGGCGTATGATCGTTGTCCAATACACTCATGTGTTTGGTAACCGGTGACTGATAGAGAGAGAGAGAGAGAGAGAGAGAGAATGCGACATGCAAGGTAGACGGGAGGCTCGATATGACAAAGTCTCCAGGACAGATGCAATTTTCACAGTCGATAACTAATATAAAAGAAAATAACTAACGAACGAAAAGAGAACAAAAGACACAGTATCGTGGACCAATTCGAAATACAATGCAAATACAATTTAGCGGTAGTTAGAGATAAGAGAATGAAAACATTGTTTTTTTTTAAGTACAACCGTCTAAATTGCGTATATTAGGTGGCAGCCGATTCCAAACATTTACACCAATATAACTAATTGAATTTTGTAATAGACTGGTAGAGTTGTCGAGGGGTGTTGCACAGACAGAAACAAGTTGGAAGAAAATCTGGTATGATGTTTGTGGGTATCTGAAGTTCTCTTGAACAGAAAAAATTCAGGCTAAAAAAATCTGCCCAAAATTACTGTTACCTTTATTTTGGTTTACGAATCGATGTAAGCCGCCCTTCGACTTTTGATTGTAAAATTGCATGAAATTAACTTTATTCGACAACGTTTTGATTCTGGTTCGTGTAAATTTTACAAAAGTGTGTTAACGTCCTAGAATACAACAAGAACACAATAAGTTTCAGAATCACTGATCTAAATTCTATTAGTGTAAAGACACCCGAAGAGTCTTCCATGGCGTTTAAAACAATATATTTGTGACAGTATGTGTTCTATTGAGCCATGAATTTTCTACAGGTACCGTTGTATCAGCGTATCCTATCACGAGATGTTGACGAGAAGAAGCAGAGAAAGTCAGGTACATCCATGCTAGCGTTGAATTGAATGGTAATACTCCTGTAATAAGCAGCTTATCCACGAAGAAAATGCCATTGAATAATTTACTGTTACTCATTAGCATACTTCGCCATTCGAGAGTGAGATATAACCGGTACAACTTTCCTTGGTGTTGATATAGAACTTCAGATGTAAATACGTTTTAGAAAATTAGTTCTTTGGAAACTTCAAGTAAAGTCACAAGAAATTGCACTTATTTCTCGTGCGATAGCACTCACAATGGAGCATACATTCAGGAAAAAGCGGTAAGCATTTGAAGTGTATCATTTATCCGTTTCATACAATTATAGATCGCTCAAGTGAAACATCAGAATATACTGTTGATTTTTCGAAGTGCCATATCCGTAAAAATACAGCACCTATAAATATACTATAACATAGGAAGTTATTTCTTGCAAATGTTCGGAAATCATATAATTTCCGATTTTATTTCCATTACCTACCCCATGGATCTCGTGACTCAATGTTGCAATGATAATGATGTTTTTCTGCGCAGTAATGCAAAATCAGCATATTTGACACTTCGGGAATAAAGAAAAATGGAGTAGAACCACAATGACAGACCTGTTAACTTATACGTCAATCTGAGTACACGAAACTGATATATTTAAACCAATGACTGTGGAACGCATTAGTCGGGTCCAATAATGATTTTTTTTTTACTTTGGTAAATCGAATCTCTCGATTTCTAGGTTTGCGACGGCAGCAAGGATTGTTTGTCCGGAGTAGACGAATGCCAGCCTGGCTGTATAGTCAGTGCATTTTCAGATGAACGGTCTCTGATTACTAACAAAGGTGTCCTTCTGTTGGTGTGGATATTTAGTAAGTTGCGTATTCTAGGGTTACCATATTTTAAGACCCGGCGGAGAGGACACTTTTTCAAATATCAATAATAGACATAAAATTGGAAGTTGATTCAGATTATTCTGACAGTCAACGCGTCGGTACCTTTGTCAACTTCGGCGACGGCTCCAGAAAAATAAAGATTGACATGCGTACTTTGTTGCGAGTGTAACTATGGCTGCCTCTCTGTGGTCGCCTAACTTTCAAAACAAAATATAGAGGCCAGATTGCGAAAGAAAGAGAACATTTGGGCGTAGTTTCATTCAAAGAAGAGCAAATATCCTTTTTGTATAGTCTAGATACTGAATCGCAAATGTGTGTTACATATTAAGATCTGACCATGTTGATTTCCTGCGTAATAAAATTAATGAAGGCGAATAGTTATGTTCATAAATATGTTTAATGTCATAATCATCTATCACTATGTCCGACTTGAGTCCTTTTTTTTTAAATTCACTTTATTACTAAAGTTCTCATTGTTTTGATGCGTTTTGGAATCTTACATTTCGGAAATTTCGTGTTTTTGAATTTTATCCATCGCCTTTCTTTATATAATGATACATTGGTATATTTATGCTAGCGATTGCTTGTTCAATATCTAAAAGTCACCTAGTAAAAGCAGTCGAAGGCTTCGCTATAGGCCAGTGGTCGGGAACCTTCTTCGTCTGAAGAGCCATTTTGACCCGATATTTTCCATTTCCGCTCCTACAGCCATACATGCCAATCAATTGTTACGTCACAATTGAAAATTTGTGACGTCATGGTCATAGTAATTCGAACTCACTACAATGGGATTGATCGTGGGTTCAATATTTTTTCTCTAAAAACTCGTAGGCTAATAATCCTCCTGTGACAGCGTAATTCATCGTTAGTAGTTCAGAATTTATAATAACTGATATTAATCTAATATAACTATAGCACTGATTCCGATAATCTAAATATCGATCGACTTCTTAAGTTCCAAAGTATTTGGCGGTAACATAAATGTTGCACTACACGACCACATTTTAACAGTAGTACTAGAAAGCTACTCACAAATGAAGAATGTGTATAGCGAAGCGCAGTTTGTAATCAGGATATGTAATAGGAATGTCACTTCCGAAGCGGTTCATCACTCGACGGAGATCAGGAACACACTGTGTATTTGAAAACTAGATTGTCATATAGACCAGTGGTTCTCAACCGCCACTCCGCGGACCGGTGCCCGTCCCGGTCCGCGATGACTTTCCAGTCAGTCCACGAGGTATATTACAATTTTATACCTTAATTTCAAGATACAATATATTGAAGGCTTGTCCATTGATAAAATAAATTAAACATAAAATTTTTAACTCATTTAGAACTCCGTGAAGTAACATTAGGTCTGGGAACATGTTCGATTTGACTTGAAGTTCAAGCCGTGTCATTTGACGACATGAAAGCGCCATGTAGCCTACGAGCTGACTCACTAAACCGCGCAGTTTTGCCCGATAATTCGTTTTCGATTCATTCATTTTGCGAACGACCATAACTGTCGCACCCGAAACCCCCCAATTGGAGCGGGGCCGAGCTTCGAGGGGTAAAAATTTATTTCGTGAATGAGCATAAATTATGAAGCATTTTTTGAAACTTTATCCAAGTTTTATCAAATTTAGTGTCACTAAATGTCTTGAATATTGGTTGTCCCCCCCCCCAAAAAAAAATACTCATGATTCAAAGAAATATACATTTCGACGTCAGCAATGACCTCGCCAAGACGCGTCAACACATGATGAAGTTTAGGTTAACATAGGTAGAGCCCGACCGATATTGGATTTCTGAGCCTATACCGATAAGACCGATATCCAGTACCTCCACCGATAACCCCGATATATTCAGCCGATATTCAAAAGATATGGAATCTAGCTCAAGGCCCATATTTAGCACCTCAGAGCATTTATTTCAACAACTTTACAGCCATTGATATGCTTAAACATGAAATAAATGATCTTGGGGCTGTAAAATATATATCAAAAGCACCAATCCAGCAGTTGCAGATTACAGTTCACGATGCACAATTTCTCGGGCCTTTCTCCAAGGACTGAACTTCTGTTGTCTTTCATAAATGATGTATACAGTACTAAACACAGTGAGCAGTCTGACACTTGGTACCATAGCTAGTGGCACAGCAAGAATTGAAAATCTTTCTTCATTTCGGTTCCACCGCTCCCGTGCAGGGGATCTTTCCTTCGATGGTTTCACCAAATATTGATATTAATATTGATATTCTTCTGGCAGTGCACCTGAAGCCTTCAGCACATCATTAACAAATAGACGAAGAGAAAGAATGTGCAAAATAACTCAAATTGTACACGTCTGCAACTGCTCCACCCATCCCCCTTGGGCCTTGACCATGACCAGCATTTCAACAATCAATTGATTTTACGCTCTTTCCTCAGAATTGGCCAATGTCATCACGGAATCAAAAATTTTCGTATCAATTATTGGCTTTACTCCACGTTTGCTTGATTTTCTTGCCCTCTATGCTCGCATATTTCCTATCATGGTGTGCCCGCTGCCCTCATTCAGACGACTTCATGCATTAATGGTATAATTAGCTATGTTGGTACCGAACCAATAGCACTATCCTCAGAGAAGTGTTTCGACGCGACGCTTTTCTCTATCATCACGAGGGTCAGTCCAGCATGATTGAAGTTCTCATTTCTCTT
>ATSW01014385.1:0-16232 GCA_000444245.1 Botryllus schlosseri | reverse complement strand
CAATAAGGTACCAGCTTCGCTCGTTTACATACGAGCGATTGACGCCCAAATCGGCACGGCAATCCCCACGGCCACGGACACGGTGTTACAGGGCGATAAGGATAACGCATTTCAGCGTTCTGTCAATCCCAAGTCGATCAGGACACAGATAAACTTAAATGCGTCAAATGAGCAAGTCAGGCCATCACCGCACCCACATTGTAGTCTCAGTGCCACAGAGCAATAAGGCGTTCGTTTGAGATTTCTGTCAATCCACAGTCGAACGGAGCATTGGATACAATCCAACGGCGTAGGTTCCAGAATATCAGACAATCTCAGTGCTTGCGGTCCTATTGTTAGACTTTGGAAATGAATTCAAACTGCTCGATGATGACGAACGAGACATTGTTTGTCTGCAGACGGTGAATAAAATTTTGCTGTTGCCTCCAAAAGTCGCCAGCATACAAAGAACGTTGATTACTAGGCTCATGTCGTATAGCGACACAGTAATAGCCCTCGAAACAGTGCCCGGAACCACCATAGCCACGAGAAAGGCCACAATCAAGTCTGTCGAGACCGCGATAGTAGAACTCACAACGGAGCGGTAGATAATCGCGGATATGCTGTCGATTTCTTTTTTCTTGCAAACCCGTGCGCACGATCCCGCAACAATACGCCCCAAATGTCGCCTTGGGTGGGCGTTATGATTGTGGTTGCATTCCGGCGTTCGCTGTTCTTTTCTGATTTTCCTCGTGATGATCATAGGATATATGAACAGCAGCAAGAAATTGAACTGGGAAACAAATAGGAACCCGCCGAGGATGTAATTAGCGCTTAGATCCCAGAAAGTCAAAGAGTCTGTATTGTTCACCGTTTTCTTGCGTAAAACACAGCCATCCTTCTCACTGGTGAACTCGACCGGATACACAAATCCAACCGTCACGGCCAGCGACGCAGCCGTGACAATCGACAATAAAAACCAGCTGATACAGTTCGAGTATTTCCCCATGACTTGTTTCACCGTTGGGTGTGCGTATATGGCTCTGTGGCGAAGCCACAAGAAGAAGTACACCAACCACAATGATATTGAATACGCAGCGATGCCAAGGTCCATTATGACTTCACAGTAATGGAATAATTCTTCGTGGAAGAGCAGCTGACTGAAAACTAGCCTCGGCATGGTAGCGCCTACCGCCACTATGCATACTATGAATATATTTCCGCTGTCGACCTTTGTTTTGTCGGTGGACGATCTCCATTTCCGGGTCCTTTTACCGAAAATGATCATATTCGCAAGTACCCACATAATCGTAATAATCATTACGATGTTGATCGCTTGGAAAAAGTAAAGATACGCTCTGGAACTGCTGTCTTCATTTCCCGCGTTTGCTGACTCCACAGTAACACCATTGGCGACAGCATCGCTTCCCGAATTATTATCATAATTATAGCCCAAATATTCCATGTCAGTGCTGTTAGCCATGGTTGTTAAGCTGTCCCACGCTCCAAAGCAAAAGTTGAAAGTCCAAGTACTCCCAGAATCGACGCAAATTAGATAATATGCAATGCAGGATCTAGCGTTGACGATTTTCCGGCCTTTCAGATTAAGCACTGCATCATGTTGTCTTGCATGCGATAGTCAGTGATTTCCGTCGCATTAGAGTGCCTATACCTGCGTTTAGACAAATACCAAAATCCGGCATATCGTGATGTGGTCATCGCCCACTCATATGAGTGGGTGCGGATATTTCTGGAAGACAATCACCCACTCATAGAGTGGGTCGGGTCTCAAAGAGTTAACTGTCCATGTGCATTCCCAGTAATTAATACCAATAATCGCAGCCAACTATTGATTAGACTGCAGACGTTATGAAGGTGGATTAGCATACAACTGCAGTAAGCAACGAAGATCCGGCATTAAAAACGTTATCAGTACACGTCTTTCTGCCACGTGGCTTTGGTACCTGAAAATTATAACGCAATACTGAAGTAGTCAACTAAAAAACTTCACTTCCTATATTTTGACTGCAAGCTATATAGCCAGTGACAACGCCGTCAGAGTTACTGCCATAACGAGATTGCAATTCTGCCCGGCTGTTGGTAATCCTTCTGTATTTAGCATCTTACCTTTTCAACAAAATCCCATAAAACCAATACGAACACCAACGAAGGGTTACTTAAAGAAAAGGTTTAATACCTCAAATCCTGTAACGCTTATAATGGTAGGCTTGAGTTATTATCCCGTCAGCTGATGATTATTAATTTTTATTCATTTCCACATAAATGAGCATAAAGTAATGGTAAGTATCAGACAGCCTCTGGAACAGCCGGTGAGTGAAAACATCGGTTACGCACGGCTCATCACTCAGTCGTAAGATCATTGATCAAGTCATCATTAATTATATTGGTAATTGAATTGTGACAAACTTCGATCGGTGGTAATACTATTATTCACATACTTGCAATTTAGCGTCTCACAGCGATTTCAATTAATAGTGACATTGTTTCATATTTTTATCGCGTGGGCGGTAAGAAATTGCATCAATCACAAAGCCGACGATACATCTACGCTCGATACGTTTTTTATTCTTTTCATGCGTGGCCCGGCGGCCGCTGATTGTGGTACCGGTATAGACTTGTACAAACTACTCACTTTTCAAAGTTCGCAAAACTAGAACTATAGACTTAACAAAATCCGCAACTAACTAACTAAAACACAGCTAACTAATAACTGATAATACGAATTACCGAATTGCAAATGAGCTAGGAAATATTGGGGATAGAATCAGCATTTCAAAAGGACGAGCTTTTATAATGGGAGAACTAAAACTAGGGAACTACTCTAAAAACAGTAGTTAGTTAACTGCCATCTAACTAACTAGATTGGTACTTTGTACTGTACCAGTCTGAGTACCGGGTTGGCGATTTATGAAATGATGTTCCATGATAGGACAATAATTCACCTAATTCTGACTTTGCGGTGAGAGTCAAAACTATCGAAGTAGAATAAACTTGGTGATATATGAATAATTAGGCAATGTGTGTGCTATTTGACGCGATAATAATGATAGCGAGCGCGATGCCCATTTGTTACTGAAGTCTCAAATACGCGAGCAATGAGCGGGTATATGGTATCTGTTGTCTCAAACTGGTGGGTCAAATTAAATACCATTAAGATGGACCACAGGACTATTTGGAATAATGTGTCGTTGATTAAATGTTACGTTATTTCGTTTAATTCATTGGTTTATTTAGTTTATTCCACCTAACAATCTATTCATAGTGTCAATTTTATTCCTTGGGCTGAATCTACGTACTATGGCTGTTGAGCCGACTATTTTTAGGGTTTCAACCATCCCATATCGTATACGTTGGCTATATTGGGTGGTAATCGTCCGTAGGCTCTACAACGTGTTTTTGAGAAGTATTTACACAATTATGGCATAATTATGCAACTTTTATTAAAAATTGTTTTTTAAAAAAAGGCCTTTGTTTAAAACTCTGTTTGAAACATGTTTTAAACAACCATTTGTTTTAAACGCAACCGTAATTACTAGGGATGATGTGAACGTGAGGTTCTCGTTCGCGTTCTGTGTGTGAACCTCGGAAATGTAGAGGTTCACGTTCACTAACGAACCTTGGTAGGATCTGCACTGTGAACCTTTTTCATATATCATAATTTTACACGTAATTATAAGATCTTCGGTTAAAATTCTTTACATTTCAACTATAGGACCACTCCATACATGGCGCTGGCAACAAACAAAAATCAACACTAGACAAGCATGCAGCTTGCCAATCTTAAAAGTATTCACTTGCTTTGTTGCAAAAGTTCGCTCGAAATATTCAGCTTTCTGCTCGTGAATATTTAGTAATTCTCTGCTGTGAGCTTTACCCGCAATCACACATCAAGAATGAATACAGCAGACGTAGGTATAGTCAGAGAATGATGCTTGTTCAACCAATCAATGGAAGTTATATAAAGAATATATCGTTGTCTATAATGTAAAATATCTAGCAGTCGTACGAGATCCATCTTGATTTGATATGTTTATTGAATCATAAAACTCAAATACGTGCGATTGGAGTGTTGGTAAATCGTAAATTCTCCACGACATTGTGGTTTGTTGACTAAAAAAAGGCCAACTTTCTGGCTCAACTCCAGAAATACAGTTTTTCTTGACTAAAAAAAAGGTCGTCACACTGTAAAAACTGGGCCTACCCCTAGAGGTGGTTCAAAATGCCACCCCATGATCAGAAGGGTAGGGTGGACTGGTCTACCCACGCCACAGGGTAGACTGGTCTAACCAGGCCACAGGGTAGACTGGTCTAACCACCCCTATCCGGATATAACCCTTACCTATCCGGATATATCAACCTTGGGATATGCTTTACAAAAGTCAAACCAAGGCATAACAACCTATATCCTGCCCGAATATTCTTCATCAAACGCTCAATCTCCGGTTACCAATACCAACCCATATCTTTGTCAAACGCCTATTCATGCTGCACTCTTATATACCATATCGGTTTTTGTGATGTTTATTCAAGTGTTCATTACGCCTCGCATGCTGACATAAATTACCAAACATCGTCATTATTTCAGGCAATTCATTTGCAAATTAGTCACTAATCTCGCGAAGTTTGGTGCAAACATCACCACTGGCATTTAAATTAGGCACGCGAGCGAGAAAAATTGACATGAAAGTGAGATATCTTTTAATCTTGGGTGAAAATTTCATGTTGAAGACCCAATGAATGGATATCACCGCCAATGCCTGATGAAAGCTGCGTATTTGTGTCGCGCGTTTCCCTTCAAAGCCGACTGTCCACTCTTCATTCTTCGTATCAAAACAAATGACAGGATATCCATTTCCGTGTTTGGTGTCTGTTATTATATGAAAAAATAATTAGGACAAATCTACACAGCACATCACACAGGCACAGACTTTTAGCAATCAGCAGTGTTGGGATCAAGCCACTACCTTCGAGTGACGAGTCATTTTGACTCGAGTCAAGTCAGAATTCAAGTCAAGTTGCCTTTCCGAAGCAAGATGTATGATTACGTCTCAAGTGACTCGAGTCAAGTCACGAGTCAAGTCAGAATTCAAGTCAAGTTGCCTTTTCGAAGCAAGATGTATGATTACGTCTCAAGTGACTCGAGTCAAGTCACGAGTTCAAGTCAATTTGCCTTTTCGAAGTAAGATGCATAATTACGTCTCAAGTGATTCGAGTCAAGTCAGAATTCAAGTCAAGTTGCCTTTTCGAAGTAAGATGTATGATTACGTCTCAAGTGACTCGAGTCAAGTCACGAGTCAAGTCAGAATTCAAGTCAAGTTACCTTTTCTAAGTAAGATGTATAATTACGTCTCAAGTGACTCGAGTCAAGTCGGAATTCAAGTCAAGTTGCCTTTTTGAAGTAAGATGTATGATTCATTACGTCTCAAGTGACTCGAGTCAAGTCAGAATTCAAGTCAAGTTACCTTTTCGAAGTAAGATGAATAATTACGTCTCAAGTGACTCGAGTCAAGTCAGAATTCAAGTCAAGTTACCTTTTCGAAGTTAGATGTATTAATTCATTACGTCTCAAGTGACTCGAGTCAAGTCACGAGTCAAGTCAGAATTCAAGTCAAGTTACCTTTTCGAAGTTAGATATATCATTACGTGACTCGAGTCAAGTCAAGACATATGAAATAGGTGACTCGAGTCATCCCAATACTGGTAATCAGCCCATGATACATAAAGAGCATGATCAGGCATATTTTGTTTAAAGCAAACCTTGAAAAGTTGATTGTTCAGATGTAAGTTTATTCCAGACCAGTGGTTCTCAACCGGGGGTCCGCAAAGCATTTTCAGGGGGTTCGCGAAGCCTCAAAATAGTTGATAACCTGATTTGTATTTTTTTAAATTCGGAAAATCACGAGGCAGTTTCGCTTCATTACTAGTAAAACTTCCAGCGCTCACATCAACAGAATAACGTGAATAAAGGGATGGTAAGAACCCTGAAAGGTTCAGGTTCGTGTGAACATTTTGTTTATATTCAATATTATACCATGTTTTTTGTTCAAAATCCGCGACACACAGTTTGGGAATCGCTGGAATAAACAAAGCAGATTATGCAGCCAGCACTTTCGCTTGAACCACGAATTTCCTATTTAGCGTCATTTATGTCCATTTTTACTCGAATCTATCCACTATCTTAGCTCTAAAAGCTGTAAAGGAGGACAAATTGCCAAAGAGGAGGATATTTAGGCGTCATCGGAGGACATTTTCACAAACCCGAAAAAGGAGGACGTATGGTCACCCTAGCTATACTGTATAACTTGTTTATGGGGTACTATCGCTAGAAAGTATAGAAACCCGTTTACGCTATGCTCAATATCAATGTAGCAATAGCCAAACTCCGAATACATTGTAGCGTAACCGCTCCCTGATTACGTTGATTACCGACCGCACTGATCATCAATCATGCTGCTATTTGTTGCTGTTTGCGAACCTATGTTGTCAGTCGCTTTTAGTCACCGACCGAGCCAGTCGTCTTTTAGTATCCGTCGGACGAGCATCGTTATGTTTTAGTTGTTTTATTAAAAGAGCAATGCTGACTTGTCTACTTTGACTTATCGAGCCGCGGACCAAGAAGAACGCGCGCCCACGACAGAGCACGCTATATTTTGGTGACCCCGACGTGATTTCGCTAGCCTTCCTAGCCGACGTAATTTCGCTATTCAATGTGATAGCCGGCGTGATCTTTTTGGAAATGCAGTGCGGTAGACGGAACTGCTGTAATGCCGCAAACTCGACCAGGATCAATGATAGAAAGCCATGAACTCACGATATGCGAAAACGAGATATGCACTGGCCACATAGCTACATAGGAATCGTTAGTTTTTTCACGGATGCGGGATTTCAACGACATGGAATTCGGACCTTTCCACACGTAGGCCTACTTGCTTTGGTACGATGCTTCGACCCGATGCCACTCAACATCTATGTTAGTTTCATTTTGATTGAGTATGTCATACCGCTGACAGTTCGCCAATTTCAAGACTCCAGAACTCGAATTTGCATGCTGAAGACTTCACCAAGTACAACTTCTTTCATCGATTGCAGACTTGCATGTTTGCAGCGACCGAGCCTTAGCACAGCGACCACGTACACTGAATTCTCGGAACTTCATATCCGCGATCGCCCGACACCGATATACTTGTTTTTCTACGTAGATATAGAAGCAGCTATGCTGTCTCGCTACGCATTCCAAATGTAGAACGGAAGATGAGCGGAACGAAACTACACGAGACCGACGGAACCATTATTCCTGATGGAACCACGAACTGAACCGAATCGAATCACCTCGACATCGACAGAAACAGTGGGAAATGCGCTCAAACGCAGATCCCCCCTTCCCCCTTCACTCAATCTTGTCGAGCGACGACTTGTAACTAACCTATTACCTTGATAGGCATATTCCGAATGAAAACGCTCTTCGTCTCAGTATTAGGTGGGAGACGCTTTCGACGTTCTGTTCTACATTACCCGCTCACGCATCCGAGAATCTACTAGACTTCTCACGGACCTTAACGACACGGCTTGCGAAATATGGAGCACGACCGAGTTAATTCGTGCAACGTCAACGTGCTGGTCCAATAACGCTCGAAGTTCAATCGAAATGTAGGGATTCTCTTAATCCATTGCCAGTGTACTTGTTGAACAATTCCGCTCCGTGATGTTGATAGACGTTCCCCTAGCAATATCTGCATATTCATTAATTTGTTCCATGTGCGTATTGACCGTTTTTCAGTTTACTCTAATGAATTCTTATCGTTATTTTACGCCATCAGTCACGACTAGACGTTACATATCCAGAAACTGTTGTAAGGTCGATCATGACGTGATATGATATTACTACGACTTATGTTAGCGAATTACGTTATCTCTTTTACGCCCAAAAGCTTTCGCAGCCCATACCTACTTGCGTACCATATAGGATTAGACGACGCTTGTAGTCACGCAATTCTAAAAAAAAATCTCACTCAACCGTTACTAAATCAACTATACTTTTGCGCCGTCGAAGCTCTGTAATGTGCATGTCACTTGAATGTGTTGCCTCGCCATTTAGTGAATCCCTGTTCTAGTATTATTCACCATTTAACTCCGATGGTACCGGCTACCCTAGTAAATCCAAACGCTCTTTCTCTGGGTTACGCAGATTCCAGATAACTTTAATTCGAATTCAAAATCACACGCCCCAAACGATTATACAATTACACGCACATGTTTTAGNANTGATANTCACACCGTANATCACTCGATCCAGTTTATTCTGTCCACATCAAGTTTTGATCCGCACTGAAATGTTTTTCACAATACGAACNAATAACTCCGCATGACGCGTCAACCGATTGGCTTTGTTAATATGCCANTGGCCGTAATTCGTACCCCACGTCACTTGAATGATTTTGTGTTGTCACTAGTAATTAAAATGGACTGGACAATTNCCGTTATACTCCTTCACTTTTCCGTCATCACTTGTATTAGTTACGCTGAAGGCTTATNAATCTCCTTCGTATGTCACGGGTGTCCATTATTGAGCCTTTCACATTGCAAAGTGCATATAGTTGTCGCTAANCGCATCATTTTGTCGTTNATAGCTTTGNCANGTCACCACGCTCACNTCGCTTTCGTTAATCGTTAGAACATTANTATTGNACTCGTGTTCGAATCTTAATCTGTAACCACTACNGTGTCATATTTGTATAGTACTTCACTTGTAGTTGAATCGTTTACTGTTGTCTATAATATCCTAAAGCTTTTACCAACCAGGGGGGCCCTTGTAGCGTAACCGCTCCCTGATTACGTTGATTACCGACCGCACTGATCATCAATCATGCTGCTATTTGTTGCTGTTTGCGAACCTATGTTGTCAGTCGCTTTTAGTCACCGACCGAGCCAGTCGTCTTTTAGTATCCGTCGGACGAGCATCGTTATGTTTTAGTTGTTTTATTAAAAGAGCAATGCTGACTTGTCTACTTTGACTTATCGAGCCGCGGACCAAGAAGAACGCGCGCCCACGACAGAGCACGCTATAACATCGTCCGGTCTGGCCTGGACCGTTAAGGCGTAAGCTTATATTCCCTTGCAAGTCCTCGTCAGAATTGTTGGCAAAACGACGGAAGATATTGATTTTATGGTATTATTATAGCATTTGATTGCTCCGCTTGATACATTTGGTGATGTTTGAAACGTCAGCATGTAGGCTACTTCAAAATTGTGGCATAATGTGGGCTGAGTCGTTGCTAGGCATCTTCTAGGTCACTTCACTGAAATGAGGGGTTGGAATTGACAATGTGACGTCACGTGACGTCATAGGTTCTCGTTCGCGCTCGCACAGAACCTTTCAAAAAATTTCGCACTCACACGAACCTGAATCTTTTAGGGGTTCACACTATCCCTAGTAATTACATCGTATTTCATTCAAACGGAATCGATTACGTTTATTACTTTAAAATGCTACAGTCCTGGGAATCCATTAGTATAACAAATCACGATTATCCCACCATGTCTGCTCGCGACATAGTGCTCGTTTTTTCATGTCTGACGTCATTAATGTGTGATACGAACATTTTAACGATAAGAACGTAACTAAATCACTTGCCCAATATGAAATCAAATCATTGCACCTCTTTATTACAACCGTCGTCAAAGAACTTGCCGCATATACGATTTGATGTTGATATATACTTCCAGATAGAAGAGAAACTGAAGAAAATGCAATCACATCGATCAATGACTCCTCTCAGGTATGAGGATGCACTTTTCTTTGAACATCACCAACTGAATACTTACCAAAATACATCCTGTAGATGGCAGCCACGATCTCGCTAGCATCGGAAAACACAGTTCCATATGAACAGGAAAATAATGCGACTTCAGTTACAAACGCATCCTCTGAAGATCCAGGAAAAAACTATTCCGTCGACATCAAACAGCGACGTTATAGACTTGACTGCTGGGAATTCGGATGAAAGTTCTAAATCACGCGCAAAGTCGAAATACAGAACCCAGCCCAACATGAGCGAGACCAAGAAACGAGCCCTCGGTATGACATCTCCAATGAGCCTACCAGCGAGACGTAGAATCACAGTAACCCCTTCCGACTCGAATGTCTTGGAATTGGGAGAAGCGTTCTCGCCCAACGACAGGTGACTATGCCGGTAACTTCTGAATATATTCGCTAGTCGTCTGGTCTGCTTCCGCACAGGGCCTCGTCCGTGGAAAGTTATCATAGCACAAACTCAGACTTTGTGTTGACGCCTGCGAACCCGCTGCCGAACCATAGAATGACGAGGGGCATTGTGAAGAGGTATTTGAAAAAGGGAGATGAGACGAAGATCATCATTCTGCACGCGAAAGTGTTGCAAAAGTCCTACGGAAAAGAAAAAAGGTATGTATGGCCCTTGGTATGAAACAGTATACGAACCAACGCGTTTGGAACTCGGATTCGAATTTAACAGAGTTTCGATGAGATACTCCTATGTGTGGTCAAATTAGTCAATGTTGCTACACAAATAGCAGTAAATTCGATTCAATTAAAAGTAGTTATTACAAATAGAAACTACAAGTAGAAGTATAGCGGCCTGGAAAGTACTCGAATAAGTAAAGTATGTTTGGTCGAGGGTTCATATACTTTGGGCAAGAAATCGGTGGTGGCTATACTTTTGAAATTGCAAGATGCAATTTCATGAATACCGCAAACGCTAATGACCCTGTACAATTTTCGAAAATACATTTAGCAGTTACTTCAGTAGCTATATTTCACGAGGTTTTTATGATGGCATCACAAGTAAAAGTGATACAAACTTAATCTAAAACCCATTCTTCTTAAATCCTTTTTAGAACAGTGCTTCCTGAAAAACTTTTCAGGCCGAAGTGGAAGTACTCTAAAACTATTACCCCTTTAAAAAGTGGTGCAAGAAGGCAAAATCCGCTTCGAAAAAGTATAAGTACTGCGATATTGACCACCCCTGGATATTCCTACACCGGCACTTGCTATAGGAATCCGTTGATGTTTGATTCAAACAACTTCCCCGGTTTTTGTTTCGTGTTCGGTGAAAGTCCCGGTTCTGTCCATCAAACATATATTGTTTGTTTGTCAAATTGTTGGCGGTGTAGATATATTCCTGCTATTCCGATTCTTTTGTCCGCCACCATGCCTAAAATTAGTCGGAGACGGTTGGAACGACGAAAATACGCATCAGCCACGTCGACTTCATCACCCATGGCTTCACCGATGGGCACCATCAACTCTCCAGCCCCTGGTCCTAACACAAAAGCGTCAGAAGTTTGCGCTTTCATCGGGGTAGGCGGAAATGAAAACGACTACCAGCAATTACACTTCGATTCCACAAAGGTAAAACATAAATCCAAATACCGCCATATAACCGTTAATAAGGTACGGAATTCCGTCCGGTTTTGCAAGGGATACGCGGCCGCTAGAAATTTGCACACTCCAGACTCCGAGAAAAGGAAGCACTTCCAGCTGAACGTGAAAATGTTCTACGGTGACGGAACGGAAATAGGATTGTTCCATTCGATGCCAATCAAAGTGATATCCAAGCCTAGCAAGAAGAAGCAGAGCGTCAAAAATAACCCTGAACGTAAGATTGGTTGGTGGATTCCATCACGGTAACAATCATTCGTGGTATATAGAAAAAGTATGCATGCATTTTACAAAATTGAGTACATCGACATCATTGAGTTAGTATTACTACGATGCAATGAGATGCCCACGCCCACGCAATGTGTATACAGCTAATCCTCCGTGTTCGAAATGTCCAAAGATTCAACAGTTACTGCCCCGTAACCATGACATATCCACGTGACTCATAGACTACGTTCTACAGGACGCAACTTGATCATAAGATAGTATAAGCTTTCTTTGGCGTGAAAAAATGTGTAGTGAAGTAAACAAAATCTTTGCAATACCGCAATTGCAATGAAAGCCTCATCCCCAGTCAAGCGAAAGTACTTTGGTAATGACCGGCCCCGCACGAAGGCACGATCTGTGATTGCAGGAATACCATACAGTCTCATAATGATGACAGCATGCGCAGTATTCGCGACTCGGTGTGGTCATCGATGACATTTCGATGTCAATACATTGACTGACTCGTGCGGACCTTAGCCGACCTTGATTGATATCGAGAAACGTATGCCGTAATGATGTGTGACGTAAATTTATCAGACAATTGATTTCGAATGATCACTATCAGTCGTCTAGCACGGTTGGAAAAGTTAAAGGTTACCGTAGATTGATTCCTAAAAACGATTAGTTTTCAAGAGAAGGTATAACTGATCATTCCGCGGATCAGGTTCTCGAAATTATAATTTTTTCTCTTTACTGCATTCCTAGAACCACTCAACTACCATGTGGTTTTAGGTTAGGTCTTTAGGGTCATTTAAGGCCACATATCTTGTGATATGGACTCCCTATCATATCCGCTATTGGCGCCTTGCTTAGGACCTCTTATGAGGCCGATAAATAGTGCATATTTAGGGTGTACTGCAGTCATATCTGCTGCGATAATGATATACACGGCAAGTCAAATAAGTTTTTAGCGTTTGGCGTATTCCTACATTTGATGACCTGCTGATCGACTGAATGCAGCATACTTGAATTGCTAAAATAGGTATTTACGGGCGTTTTGGGGGCGGGATACCGACAGAAATAGGTATCTATCATCTTTACCAGACAGTTCGTCGATTTGTCCGGTCACCCACGCCGTTGTGCAGTATAGGTAACGGCTATTCAAGAGAATTCGGCCGGTGCGATGTCGTGTTATGTGATCCATTTTCCACCTTAGTGACAGATAAAACATGCCGATATATGACGCTGACCTCGCGAGAAAAATGTCAACGCAATCGGTCTTGTTGCGTTGCAGACGTTGCACAAACAGTACACCCAGTTGAACTATTCACGGCGCCCTCTGCAATTTCAGTATCGAGTTTCCGGAACGTACAGATTAATGGAACCATCATGCACGCAGTGAATTCACCTGTTTTCGTGCAATAGTATTGTTCTAAATATGATACTATTCTTATATTGGATACGTAAGTAGACCTCTTTAGATAATATACAGATAATTTCACCTTATACAACGATTCTGATTTCAAAATCATTTCTATTTCTTGGTGTTACCGCGGATATTTGTGAGTTGTGGGTTGCATCGTTTCGTAGTCAACATAACTAGAGTAGTTTCGGATTGTCTCTATTGTGCCACTTAATCAAATACAAGTTAGTGACACTCCATTTTAACCTATTTGCAAATATTACTTGACTAATTTACAGAGCTATCATTCTCACTTTTTTTGTTTTAACTATATCTACTTTTGGTATGTCACGCAGCGTTACGTGGCCGGCCTTGGTAAGGGCTGCTCCAAAGTATTCTGTGTGTTTTGAATCGTTATCATGTGAACCTGAACGTTGGTCAATGGTCAGACGTTGGTCGTTTAAAAACGAGCTGGTTTAATTTTATGTCCATTACATTTTACTTACATGCGAGACCACGGGCTATGGAATGATCTATGACTCAACCACGACCTAGTTGGTGCCGAATGACTCTAATATAGGTGTCGGCATAATCCTTCACTTGTGGTTCAAAGTGTGCATCGCGTCCGGTACAAATGTCTCTTTCTTCAATCGATTACGTTCGCAGACTGTATCGACCAGGTATTTGTACGCAACCAGGAATGGATTTTCCGCCAGTTCGACTCACTGGGGTTCATTCTGGATCTATCTCGGTAACTATTCTCGGTCCGACTTCGTCCACGTGCATCGGAATCTCCCATTCCTTCATTTGCATTCCTAGTAAAAGACGATGACGAAGACAGGACCATTTTTGAAGCCCGCGAAGGCTATATTCATTACGGAAACCCGGTGAAGCTGGTCTGTTCATTAACGGGGATGTCTCTTCCGAAAATGGTACGATTGCATGGTCAAAGTAGACTATCAACTGAGGTTATGATTATCAAAAAATTCTGTTGGCATATGGTTTCATATGCTGCTCTCGTGGCACGTCTAACCTTTATCACGAAGTAGAACAAATATTAATGAAGCGCTCACTTGCTCAAGCACAAATCTTTGAAAATATATTTGAGACGATACTAGCATGTATGAACGCAAATGTTTATTGTGGAATCGTCAGTTTCCGCTCCGAAATTAGACCATAATATAGAATACTTTCTGAAGCGGCTTGCTTGTACAGGTTTCGAACTAATTCTTCTAATTGATAAAGTTTGGTTCGCTTGATGGGTATAGTATACTTGTTGGTTAAAATCAAGGACTTCACGCCAGACTTCAATCATGCACTGATATATCTACATTATACTGGATCGGCAACATTATCAACTGTACATAAATATATTGATCTTTTTTATTCAGGTTACCAGGAAGGTTGACAAGCAAGATGCCATCATCGACAAGGATGAGCCGGTATCTCAGCTACACAGATGTGCAATGTTCCTTCATAAGACGAAACGGCAGTATATCTGCGTGTCACAAGAAAATGTCGTGGCACATACGGTATATTAGAGCGGTGATAATTTGCGATGCACGGACCTATATTAACCGATGTCGCTGATGTCATAAAATTTTAGTTTGGGTATAGTGTCCACGTCGTTTAGAAGTTCGTTTTATATTGGACCATTCCAACAGCAGGTAAAAGGGGTGTGTGTAGGGTTGCATTTAAAGCAAACGGTGTTTTCAAACACTTTGTCTAAGACAGTGGTTCTCAACCTTTTTGACCTCGCGGACCGGTAAATTTTCAAAAAATATTTGGTGGACAGGCGGACCTTCTAAAATTTATATAAACCCGATATGTAAGGTATGCAACCTTTTTTTGCAAGTATTGTACTAGATCAGGTGTGGACAACCTTTTTGCTATTCGTGGCCGCATTTACATTGCTTATGTAGCCTACGGCCGCATATCCGTAGTAGGGTAACTGGACGCCAAATACTCACATTAACTGCCCACCATGCAGTGTTCATGTCCATTTCCGTTGAACTCCGGATTAATCTAGTTTTTCATATCGGCTTACTATACGTGCTGAAATCGCGAGTGGTCATGATATAAACAAACTACTGGGCTCGGATTTGGTCGCGCCAAGCGCGATTTTTTTTTCAGATTCACGAATGCATTTCGTCCAATATTAGCAGTTCTACATATTACTATCAAATATTTATCCGTTTTCAGCCCATGTAATCAGATTCAACAGTAGAGTTGATGGAGAGAGTGTTTTCAAAAATGTAGGGCATATTATGAATGATAATGCGTCTTCTGGTAGGCCAATTGCTATTACAGTCACTTTTTGGCTGTTATTACTTGACCTCCCATCAGGATTGTCGGTCAAAGTGAAAAGATATTGAAATCGCCCAAACGCAGAAACAAATTTCTGTCGTCAGGAGCACACGATTCCAAGTTGTTGGGGCGCACCATTTTCCTCTGATGTTCGCATCTGTACTGTGGGGCTCAGATTGCAAAGGGCGCTATGATATTAAAATCCAAAAATGAAATCGCATTGAATCGCGGGTTTAATCGGGAGTCAATTCGTAAATTCAATTTTCTTGTCGACGTCCGCCAACACGTTCTCATTGAAATACGTGTCGACGGCCTCACAAATTTTCTGGTACGGCCGCAGATTGGCCACCCCTGTACTAGAGAGTGACATTTGGAGGGTTTTTTCGTAATTAAATATGTTCATGGTATTCATGTGATTTTACGGTAGTGTTTCTGCTGAGTCAGGTAAAATTGCTATGTCTAGAGTAAAACAGCAGGCAACATCGATACCTGGTCATCCACAAAATGAATGAATCGAAAACGAATGATCGTGCAAACTAAGCGGTTTAATGAGTCCGCTCGTATATGTCGACACCAGCGATCTCGAGGTTCAAGTCAAATCGAACATGTTTCGAGGCCTAATGTTACCTCACGCAGTTCTGAATCAGTTTACTATTTGATGAGTGAACAGTATATTCATATTGAAATGAACCCGAATATTTTCGGCTGACACTCGTCAAGGGTAATCGTCAGCAACTAGTAGAGAATTGGAGAGAACATTGATGAGTGGTAAAGCCTTTAGCACATTGCATCTTGAAATTTAGGTATAAAATCCTAATTTACCTCGCGAACCGGCAAAAAAGTCGTCGCGGACCGGCGGTTGAGAACCACTGGTCTAAGACATGTTTTAAACGGTGTTTC
>ATSW01014377.1:0-10845 GCA_000444245.1 Botryllus schlosseri | reverse complement strand
GAACCACACCAATGTCCTTGAAATCAAAATAAACAGGGTAGAGCGCGATAATGGAATTAAAATTTTACCAATACCATACATCAACAAAGGTAATCCGTATTACGACTATTATTGAGATAAGATTCACAATATTTGCTATAGGGAGAAATACTAAAGATGTGTTTGCTCATTGATGTTTAGGTTTTACGCTAAATGCGGAACTTATCATCCATCGATACGTTCGCATCGAAAGTCGAAGTCCTCTCGACCGTAAGCTACCTAGGCAAATACCAAGTTTGCATTTTCACAAGTTCGCCATACACCTATCTCGTTAAACTATATATTAGATGTGGTGTGCTGAGATCAACACGACAAGAAGTTCAGCGAATTTAAACTAGTCTAAAAAACAATGGCATTCACGATGATAGCATCTTATGGACAGGATACAGATAGCCTGCCATTTGGTGTTTTGCATAGATTACGGTACAAAATGCATGACTGATAGACGGAGGTGGTCAGTAACGAAGTACTTTTACTTTTTGGAAGTACTCAAGTAGTTTACCTCTACTTCTGGTACATACTCAAGTAGATCTGATTTTCTCTACTTCTACTTCTACTTGTGTGTGTGTGTCTCACGATACCATGCGATATCTTGGCATGTGACACTTGAACACTCGGATGACTGCAACAGTTGGGTAAGCGGTAGATTTAGGGCAAATTTCGGGTTAGAGTAATAGTTGTGTGTGGATGTGAAGTCATATGCTCAAGTGTTGCGTGCTTATGTTAAGTTATTCACTGCGTCGCATGATCAAATGTCGTGAGAGTAGCCTCGAAAGGACTGCTCAACGTAACTGGCTATGGTGGAAATTATAAAAGTTTATGGTCCCGCGATAATGCGATGCCGAAGACGGGCGGGAGCGATCATTTTCAAAAATCTCGTGAACAAAGAAGGATTTCAATAACTGGTGAAAGTGTTTGGTACATTCGTGTGATGTGTGTCGCCCTAGGTCAGCGGTTCTCAACTGGGGGTCTGCGACGCATTTTCAGGGGGTCCGCGAAGCCTAAAAATAGTTTATAACGTAATTTGTATTTTTTTTAAATTCGGAAAATCACTAGGGAGTTTCGCTTCATTACTAGTAAAACTCCAGTGCTCAAATCAACAGAATGGCCTTCTGAGATGAAATATCTTACTGTGCAGCAGTGCGGAGTATGGACCGGAGCCGGATTGGATATCCGGCCNGANTTTTTCAATTTTGGCCGGANCGGATCGGAGCCGGATCANTACTTTTTCTGACACGGCCGGAGCCGGATCAGTACCTTTTTTGATTAGGCCAGAAGTCAACCCAATTTCTANATGACTCGTATGATCGTAATTTCANGAAAATGATTTTGTTGCTGTTTATCACTNNGCCTACAGTTATCATTTGCACAAGACANATATGACGATTGCACGATAATTGATCCAAATTTGAACTAAAACTTCGTGGGGGTCAGCGGGGTCCNTGACGGTCTCGAAGGGGCCCGCGAAGACAAAAANGTGGAGANCCACTGCCCTNGGCGGTGTTGCTATGGAAGTCGANATTCGCCGTCCATCCTTAGAGCACTCACACNCNCAACCGTGTTCATCGACTTGTCGNGNTCGACTGACGTTTGCAGCAGTCCTGCGAGACTAGCGTATCGTTCTGTAANTTTAAAGGTAAACAGATATGTCGCAGCCAACATTGTCTGCTGTGAGCGAGAGCACAGTNTCTGATATGAGGTGATGTCGCCAGCGTCATCCTGTTGTGGCGGGCCCTTGTGTATTTCCCGCCATTCGACCGTTTCTTTATGCGANAATGACTGATTCTTTAATAGCAGATCTCATATTTCGTAGCATACTATGTANTACACATCATANCTAAATCTTTCCTATGAGTAAGCTGTTATTCCGCAAAACACAGTTGACTGAGATTAGAAGTCTGCTTCTGTGATAACATATGACGCGGTCTGCCCGTTTCCGGANGNCTAGTTATAAATATTGTTATTTAACATACGTTTTGAGCATGAAGGAATTGAATAAATCTGCAGAACGCTGCGACAGTTCTGCATTGTTATTTTCCATTATGTTGACCGGTAAAGTCCGATATNGATTTCCCAGAACAAATGCGCCTTTACCGCTTTAGTGTACCGAGCTTATTGTAACGACTTCGAAGGACGCTAGTATTGTTNATTATATCCTTAANGAAAGTAGGCGGGTANTCCAATGCCNATGGTTCTGCTTTACNGGGAGGGATNTATATNAAATCAGACTNAACACCTTTACTGCATTCGGTCGCGTAATGGCGTAAGGCGACAATAGATGGATCCAATAAGACCTCGCAATTAGACACAACNNCGCTGGCATGCATNCTAATGNGAGGATNAAACGTCACAATAAATTACTTGAATGAATATCCTCANGAATATCCTTAAGNCATGGCANAAAGTAGTTTATACAGTTTACNTAACTATAGGCGAAACTGTTTTGTAATAATTGATGNATCTATTTCTATNTATTTTCTATTTTGACGGATACTAGTCGCAANGCGTCTTTTGAGAATTATACACCAAGTATAGCGGCATGTATGATNTTNGTTGATTATAATTACNGAANCCGAACCCGTTCTTCCGCAGACGAAATCNAGAANTACCCGAACATCACGAAGCTCAACTGCGCGTTGAACTTGATCAAAACCATCGAAGCATTCACGTTCAGTGGCAACGAAAAGTTACGTGCTCTGGATTTAAGCGGGAATCGAATCAAAGGAATTCAGCNAAGCGCGTTTGATGGTAAGCTCCTTGCAATAGCTGGACTGACTGGGCGTGGTTTTATGCCAGCGATGNTANCCACAATTTTTTTAGGTAGCCCAGGAAATGAATNAACTATCTNCAATATTTTAAAATGTTTCATNCATTTCCCATCGTCCGAGTTGCAATAGCATNAAACTGCACCCTACCTTCGTGTTCAAACAAGCAATGGCATTTCCATTATTCGCGNGATTGTATTGTNNCNGATATATCCGTTTGAGATAGNGAAATTATTTTGTCCCACACCCGTACAAGACCNTTTNTGACCATGATTGCATCGCCANNCGTTGCTCCGCACNCTNNAGAATGTATATGGTAANNTTGTTCNCNGATCATATGAATTTGAAATGTTACGATTTCAGGGTTANCAANGCTCGAANATTTAAACCTCANCAACAACCGCATAAGTCATATATNTTNGACAATGTTCANCGACCTTGNGTCGCTAAAGGAGCTGTCGCTGCANGGGAATAGGCTGCAAGTTTTGCGATCGAGNTCGTTCTACNTCTTGAAAAATTTGAAAGTGCTGAACCTGAGTGGTGAGTGAANTCTGCTTATTCACTTTGTCAAGAATCGTAGATCCGCCGGTTTCCATCGCATACGTTAATACATGTCGCGATATATCCCAGGGATGAAGTTAGTAACACGCCTATACGGTGGTAGTACAAACTCTATCCCTTTACATTGAAGTTGTGCAGTACAGTGAGTTGAAATATGGTATAATACATCATAATGTCAACGTACTTCACCGCTGCAGCGGAACTTGAGATGTATTTATTTGTATCTATCACTATCGGAACTCGACCGCTGTTTAGTTACCAAACAATTTGCATTCATGACTGTCAGGTCTCCTTTAAGCTGCGAAAAAGTAACCGAATCCGTAAAGTCTCGTCTATTTGCAGGCAACAAAATAAGTCACATTCAATCAAAGGCATTCGCGAAACTTGAAAATTTAGAGAGGTTGCACCTCGACGGAAACGAAATGCACACGCTCGACCAAGATCTATTTTCCTACACACCGAATTTGCAAGTGTTGACGCTTTCCTACAACTCGTTCACTGTCGTTCCTTTATTTTCAATGGTAAGAAAGGGTCCGATATTGTATAGAAGTCGTAGCCATCTAAAAATCATACACCTGGTGATTTCGAATATTATTTCCTTGCAGAATACCCTCTGGAATCTTCACACGTTAAATCTGGCGCACAATCTGTTGGAAGAGCTGACGATCGCACCCATGTCCAACCTCTCTAAACTACAGTAAGTATATAATGCTTAATTACAGCTCCGTAAATTCATCATTCGTTGGTCGTAAACCGTGCCGAGTGTAGCACAGCCGTTAGGTGTGAGATATGAGCAAGGATGTTAAACGACATGAATAGGAATATTTAGCCATATTCAAATCTGATTTGTTTTAAGATGTATGCTGAAGTGGATTGCGTTTGTATTGAGACATTCAGCTCGTGAATGAATTTGTCTCGGTCTTAGACCTGAGCTTAGATTTAAGCTCGAAAATAATGAATTTAGGCCACAGACTTGTAATCAGGGTTAGGGTTTTAAAACATATCGGCTCAACCATGCTAGCAGTATATACGCAAATATTAATAGCTAGTGTTTCAGTAAGTGGGCGAATTTAGGAACGCAACCAAGCCCTAAGATTGTCGTGTCAAGAGTCGGAGACAGATCCATATTCTACAGTTAGATCCTTCGTATATGCCGGAGTTTATCGGTCGTACTAACTTGGCAGACTCGGTCTTACACTCCCTTCTTTATTTCAGAAATCTTTCTTTGCAAAACAATTCGATACTCTCGATACCAGAGGACGCATTTCACCGTATGCCTCTTTTGCGATACTTGAATTTGTCCTCAAACCGCATGGAAGACATAGGAGAGTGCGCCTTCTGCCACAACTGGTAAGTAGCCGTGGCAAGTTACGCCATTCCTCCAAGCTTCTCGTTCCTGCTCCGCGATATTAGGTCCATTACCTAATGTCGACCTGAAGTGTGTTCATGTCCCGTCTCTTGATATCCTCGCCGTTTAAAAGCATACTCGGTTCTGTCACCTCACAAATGTATTCCAGTCAGACCGTGATTTTAGTCGATACCCATTCTCTTCACTCTTCTTGAAGACCGTGACTATCCCTGGTTGAAATTATTATCGGCAGATTACGACAGTGGGAATGTGGTCTTGTGCTACAATTTATGACGTGTATAGCCACCATATAATTCTGTAGTGCTATTAAACATGTATCTATACGCGATTCCTATAAACCGAGGCTCTTCGAAACATGAGAATATGCATGCTAAATATACATGCTAAATACACTGACATACTGCACATTCTGCTATACAGTTATAACATTCCGAAAACCTGTCTTCACAGAGCATTCGTGGAGCCTGAGACCTAATTACGGAGTTTCAAACCTGGTAATAATACTAGGTCGTGTGTGCCAAATTATGAATTTGCCGGATAAAATTCATTACAACCATATTCTCTGAAAGTCCATCATTGATCGCAATGATGTGAGATAGTCGACCTTTTTATATACTATTATTATTCTGATAACCGAATAACATTCTATCATAGGTTAACTGGGTAACACAATATGTCCTGTTCCGTAGCAATCTGGAAGTGCTGAGCTTGAGCAACAACGCTTTGAAGACACCTCACCCGCAATGGTTCACGTCTTTGATTGACCACGACGCCTTCAACGGAGCTGAAATTCATGGAAACGAATGGAAGTGCGATTGCGAGACCATACCGTTCTACGTAAGTTAATATCTTTGCTGGTACATCTTCGCGGATTACGCCAGAGGACTATTGATAATACAAATACGTGCAATTTTCGTATATATCTTCAGCCACCTTGATACCGAGGCTCTTTCGAAGACTTTCGACAATTTCACTCATAAGAGAGACGTAATCATGTACGATTAACTTTGCACGTGGGGCACCAGACCTTTATCGGTGATATGCGCCACTTCATTTTTTACCATCTATAATAAAAACAATAATGTAAATACTACTTTATACTTGATACATGCAAAATCTTCGGATTAAGTCCCTCTGCCTGAAAAAACTATCAAGTAGACGTGAATGTGTACTCAAAACAGAATCACTTGAGTATATCGTGCAGGTAAGCAAAACCCTGTTGAGAAAACTCCGAAAAATTGGAAGTTGCTTACTTCGATATACTGATCACTTTATATCACTGATTTAATTACCTTATCTTGAACGCATATTACGCCCGTTTTTCCTCGAATTACACCGTTTTCAATAGGCATATTCGGCATTTCAGGACTTCCTCACCGAGCTGTCATCAGTGTGGGCAGAACCGCTTAACATAAACTGCAGCTGGCCGAAGCAACATCGCGGGAAAAACCTGCTCGCGGTAATCCACCACCTCCGCGATCTCGGATGCAGTGACACGCACTACGAACCCATACAGCGCCAGTGCGACGTTTCCGCTCCTCCGCCAAGCAGAGAGACCGAAGTTTATAACTTCACTCCCGGATTGACCAGCACCACCGAGGCGGTACCGGAAACAAATTATTATAAAAATGACAACGGTAAACAGCCTGATTTGGCCGCACTGTCGGGTGGACGCAACAACGACACCAAGACACTGACACCGATAGAATCTGATTTGTGGTCAATAGTAGGAATACTTGTCGCTGGCGGTCTCGTGTTGGTGATCTTTGTGATATCAGCAGTGTACTTTTTTTATCGCTGTAGTAAAAAAACTGAAAAGCCCAAAAAGCAGTGTGATGACATCGAGTCTCAAGGCGACAGCAGACATGAAGGCACTGAAGTTCCAAACGTCCCAAGTCGGACATCTAGCAACAGTACCACCATTACTCGTGTCAGTGTCGACAGCGATTCATCGAATGAAAACGTAACAGCGCCAACTCAAGCGCAGGGTGACCTAGCAAGTTCACTGTCAAACTCGGCAAGGTGTACCGTGTCGCGTTGTTCCCCAAGTGAGGTGGACGTAAGCACAGACGACGGGCTTACTCTTTCTACGACAAATACATATTCGTCCTCGGAAATATCAAGGCAAACATCTGCGGACTCCGGGCGTGGCAACACCATACCAAAAGAATTAAAGACTGGGCATGCTGAGGACGTTTCGCTTTTAACGCGATGCGATCCGATAGGCGGGAATGATTCTAGTGGTGTCCAATGAAACCGTATCATTGCCGGTATTGCTTATACATCAGAAACGCGAATCAGTCCGGGTCGCCTCGAGACACTGCCGTAACATCGGTCAGTGAAGCTGCGGAAATAAAATAACACGTGCAGCATCAACTCTGTCGATCGCGAGCTTTAGGATGTATGCCACTGTCGATACAGAATCCTTAGCGGTCGACTCGAGCCTACGCAAACGTTTGCGCGATCCATTATAAATCGGGACAAGCTTCGCACGATACACAAGTTCTAACATGACGTGTCAAATATGTTATCAAGACCAACCACTTAGGTATTTTTAAACGGACAGAACCATCAAGTTCAATAATCTCATCATTACGTTTTATTCAGTTTCGTACAGGTAACTATTGCTTGTCATTTTCGTAACATATTGGCTCGTGCGATCGATGCACTGGGCGCTAAATGCATCTGCTTAGCGTCACGAAAGTTGACCATGAATAGGTCATCGTTTCTTGTTTGAAAATTTCAAATCCATCTGCTTTATTTATCTTGTATTTGCATCCATACATCTCTCAGTGTTACATAGGGTGCAACACGGACTGCCATCGAGTGCGTCTTCCCGTGCATTTTTATACTCTATTTTCCGTTCTCAAATATTGAAGCTAAAGTACAGTTGCCTTAAAGAAGCATTGAGACACGCGCCAATCTTTCGAAATTCCAAATTTTGATCTGCAATGCCCAATGGACAGCCATATACTGCATTGCACTGTTTCAATGGTTCCATCACTCGCTCTTCAGTGGCGCTTATCATGCGCCCATTTGTTGACAAGCGATGATAGATATCGTGAGTAGCCTATACCTTCGATGGCATTACAACAACATTATTCTATGTGTGTAGTAAGCTTCTCAGTATACGAAGTTGATATTTTAATACGTGCTTGATCGCATCATATTACCTACTTATACATCAGTTAATTGGCTGCAAGTTCGTCTCAAATTATTCAATACGCGTTGTTCCAAAACCGAACTCGGTCAACCCTTTTATTATGCAACTAAATGAGTAGTACAAACTGTTCACATATATACGCATACAATTCCTGACTATAGTTTGATGTCGAATCTCATCTATGCACGTGTTCGTCGATATATACGATATTACCGTAATGCTTGATAGAGCCACGCGAAAAACTTATTACTTGTACATAGTGATGTTTCCATTTCATTCGTTTGTCTCTGTCTTAGTGCCAACGTCAAGGGGGCTTAAATCGTATGCTATTGACTTGAACAATTTTATTATTTTTCTCTTACATTTACACCTCAAAAGTAACGCGGCCTAGCCAAACACTTGTGACTCGCTATTTAGTATTTTCATCGCATGTCTTGCTTTGCAAAAATATAAGTATTCTCATTGAAATCAATGCCTGTTTCAACCGAGGCTACATGAAAGTTTATTCTATTGCGGTTCAAAGGTTAAAATTAGGGTCAGGCAAGCCCGAATACGTTGATTGTGATATTCATGGTGCTTTTCCACTGTACTATAGTCCAGTGGTTCTCAACCTTTTCGCCTTCGCGGACCCCTTTCGGACCGTGACGGACTCCGCGGACCCCCACGAAGATTTAGTTCAAATTTAGCTCAATTATCGTGCAATCGTCAGTAGTATATACGATCGGTCGCGAACTAGCGTGGGGTTCTTATGGGTGCACCCGACCGGTGCCGCGAAAACTCGTCCTGAACCGGTGACCCTTTCAGACCCCCCTTCCACCCGACCGGTGCCTTATGAGTATAGGGATCTCTCGACCGGTGCCGCGAAAACTCGTCTTGAACCGGTGACCCTTTTCGGTATATGCATCTCTCGACTGGTGTTGAATATGTATCAAGTAAATAGTCATGTGAATGAATCTTTGTTAATGTGTATATCGTGAAAACTCGTGGTCGTGACTCGCCTTTTTTGCTATAGGCGGTGGCGGCGATTCGCCTGTCACACTTTCAGACATCTCTCGCGTGGTGTTGAATATGTACGAGTCACCAACAATAACCGCGCGGACGGAAACGTGGCTTGTTGTGAGGATTTACGCAGTGCGTGCGACAGACGGCGATTCGAATATCAACAATAGTCGCGTTCGCAAACTAACACTTCAAAAAGATGTGAAATATTTGTAAAATCCTACGATCGCTCACAAGATACCACTTCCGGCATATCGATCTATCACTCAATACACAACCGAAGTTGAATTGTAATTGAATGCGTAAATTTATCACCTCGACATCAAAATTCGAAAACAACAACTTGATGCTTTATGTTCTCACTCTAATTTCATGATAAGTGTAATAATTGCCGAATAACAGATACATCACCGCGAGACTTGCATACCAACAAATTGTCACTTATTTCTATTCTAGCCGTAATCCTTTGTGAAGTTACCGCTTATTCAAAAAGGTGTGAAATATTTGCAAAACCCCGCGATCACTGACAAGATAATGTCTCGGACATAACCATCTTTCACGACTTGGTGTCATAACCATACCGATCGCTCATGCGGTGAAATTTTAGTAATCAGTTTGTCACAGAACTTGATTTCGCTGGTAAGATTTAACAAGTAACGAATAACAGACCTCCAGGGTCGGTAACTTGAATAGCGACAAATTGTCACTTATTTCCGCTCTAACCCTAATCCTCTGTGAAGTGAACGCTTATTCAAAAGGGCGTCATATATTATTTTAAAATCCGACGACCACTCACCGGATAATGCTTCACACATAGCAATCCCTCATGCCCGCTCACAAGGTAATATTTCGGTAATAAGTTTGTCACAGAGCCGTCGCAGACGGTGATTCGAAAACCAACAATTTGTCACTCGCCCGCGATCGCTATATGTTTCACGCCTCCAGAATAGTGGCTGACTTTAGTTGCGTGATAAGATCCATGAAAATATTCAATCAATGTGTTAGTTTATCAACTTGAAATGAAACTCACTACACAGATCAAGTTTATTCGTATCTGAATGTTTTAAATCGGTACAACTCTAATCCTTTGACAAATCCCTTAACGGGTTTTTGTTGAATCGAACGTAACCCGAATATTACTGACGCCGACTTTCAGCCGCATCGAATTATTCGCACATTCCGCGCCACTGTTTTCACACTTATAGAATCAATACCAACTATAACTCTACAAGAATCAAGAATCACAAGTATGTGCATTACACAGTTATTGTCTTTATTAACTTGAAATCAAACACTTGACAAAAACACGCAACCAATCATTTGGCAACTCTAACATTACCAAAAAATTCCAGTATTATTGATTGAAAATCCTTGAGTCATTATTATCAAAAATGTTATAGTACCGCATCGGAATCCATTCGCGGGATGTACTAAAGGTAAATCCAGATAATCCAAAATGAAATATTTGGACTTTGACAAACATGACTACTAAACTTTGATCCAGTCACATTTCAAGATCATACTTTGAAACAATCCTTGAAATTTACAACTCTATTCACGACTGAGTTTTCCGTTTATCAAATAGAGTTTCAGTAAATACTATCGCGATATTTTAATGTGTTACTACACACAATAGAATCAATCAATGAAATAGCACCTGTTGTAAATATTTCTAACTTGACAACCACTTGTGCATACCGTGATCAAGTTGCGACGCGATGAGTTAAATCGGGATATTTCAATCTATTTGTCGAAACCTTGAACAAACTATCAGGTTATTTTTTGTTGTAATCGAGTGAACGGAAATAGTATTACGTCTCAACATTTTAACATCTTCCCATACACAAAAGAGTAAAATACAAAAAAAAAACTTGTCAAGTCAATCCGTTTGTAACTTACCCAACCAAAGCAAAAGTATCCTTATGAAAAGTAGACAAGACTACTACGCG
>ATSW01014374.1:0-14665 GCA_000444245.1 Botryllus schlosseri | reverse complement strand
GCTGACGAAGTGCTGTTATGGCCCTGGGTATTGATAACTAATTTACGGATAGATGTGCAACAAGTGTCTCACGATTGAATACGCCGAGATGCGTACTGCTTAGCCGGCAAAATACAGCATAATTGGTAGTCCTATAGCTCGCGACCCAAGCGTCCGAATAATTTGATATGACGGTGCTTATCGAAAAGAGGTGTCGCGCTGATTCCAAAAATACGAATTGAAATCTCGACAGGGCAATATAACTACTCCGAAATAGCCAGCAAATGTTGATTGTTCTGAACAACGGGAGCGCGGCAACACAACGGCCAATGGCGTCGAGCGAATGATCGGAACAATGCGAATTTTCATATTTCGGTGACTATTTTGGGTTCCTTTCATTGCCCTGGTATTCGTGCGGCCCCGACCGTACTCTGAAATTCTAAATTTGGCCCTGCCGAGTCAAGTCAAGTCATACGAAAAAGGTGACTCAAGTCTGACTCGAGTCCAAGTCATGACTCGAGTCATCCCAACACTGATAAATACACAAAAACCCTATGGTATGGACTAATAATTATATCATGAGAGTGATATTCAATCAATTCTGCGTCGCTAACCGTTGCAAGTGCACGTACAAAACTTTTTTACCGGCGAGACGAGCCATTTGTAGATAGTAAGAGATAAATCAACGATTAATTTCACCTATCATATGTGTACTATTTCCAATGAACGTGGTGCAAAAGGCCGTCAGGCGATAAGCGCCAAATTCTTGTTGGATAAACAACAACAACAACCTATCATATGTATATATATATATCATCTAATCTCATTCTCAATAAAATACGTTTATTGCAATTATGTAACTATGATATTTGTGAACTGTACTAGAAACTGGACAGCTCCTGCATATCCCCAACAACAGCGACCCATGCCAATATCCAGGCCACCGTCAAGATCAGCCAAACAACCACCAACAGCACCGCAGCCCCTGGGAATCATAGCAGAAGGTCGGTACCTTATATTCTAAAATAGTGCAAATGGTAGGTAGGCCTACTTTCTTCCTCAAAGATAATGCAGACTTATTTGCGAATGATCAACTGACCACGATATACTAAACTAGGCGGATCTTTTTGTAATAAATGGGTCATACTAGTCACCGTAATCCGGAAAGAATCAAAAGGAAATTTCGAAAATGCCGACATTTTCTGATTTTTCGCACAATATATAGCGATATTTTAATCAACCGATTTTTTCGCCTAATCGATCCCAAGCGCCAAGGTGCGGGGGACATTTTAATCACTGTCGAGGTTACCATAAATCCAAAACAAATTCACCGCAACTAGCCGATTGGTATACGGTTCTTGACTTCTCGCAATATATATAACTGAATCATCAATCTCCTTTCCGGGCAGGAATGCGAGGAAGGGGAGCAAGAATGTTCGAAAAGCAACAGAAAAGAATGCACAATTACACCAGAGAAACGAGCAAGGATAGTTACCCGGAGTTGTCCGGTGGCAGCGAACTGGGATCTCCGGCAATTCTCAGCGAAGCGAGCCAATTCCAATTTTCTCCAGTATCGAAAACGCAGCCAGATCACTCTAAAGGTGGAATGCGTGACGTAGTCGGAGAGTTTCAAAAGAATTCTCGACCAGGAAAAGCGGTAAGGAATGTGGCATGTTCTGCTTCTAAGTTTGGAACGCTTTCAAAGCTGGCAGCGAATAACAAACAAGCGAATTTCCTAGTAGCGAGTAGTAGTTGATGGTGAAAGATGGCATTAAAACTGATCTATACACTTGAGACCAAGTGAGTTGGAGACACGAGCAGAAGTTCAGGTTGTATTATCATAGAGTTACCATATTTTATGATCTGAGAAAGAGGACACTTTTTTAAAGTTACAGTATGAAAAATAAATATGGAAAATTTAGTCACGACTAGAAACATGTCAAGATTCCGCTTCCGTACTTTAACTTCTGGTTTACATGGACAGTTTCCGTTCAGTTGACCTTTTTGTTTTCAATTAACCTCCGCGACAGTTCCTAAAAATGCTGATTTTCGTGTACTTTGTGGCGAATTGACCTTTTTTTGTGGTCTCAGTACAGTAGACTAAGACTCAAAGCAAAAGAAGAAACGGACGTCGAAAAATATGACAAATGGGCGTCCTCGGGGGATATTTTAGTTTTTTTGAAAAAAGAGGGCAAATCCCTTAGAAGAGAACATATGGTTTCCCTATATTATCAAACACAAAAAATATACGTAATATAAGCACACAAAGGTGGTCAGGAACGAAGCACGTCTACCTCGGAGTACTCCAGCGGTTATCATTTTAAAATAGTTCCGCTTCTACTTTTACTCAGTTGTTTAGAAACGGGTAGGCCTAGAATTCTAATTACTTTGGTTACCTGGATATAGCTATACTTATTTCTACTCTGGTAAGAATTTACAACGTTACTTCAACCTGAGTACCAGCGATAAGTACTCTGACCAACTCTGACGTTAGTGGTCGCACTGTTCTGGTGCAGTGCGGCAGGTCCATATGCTAACGCCAATTGCTAATTCTATTTCTACTGTACTTCAGTAGAATTCTGCGTCGCCATAGCTTTATTTCTGCTTGAGTAGCATTATTGACTACTTTGACCACCTCTGCTATTGCTGTCATTTGATAAATATGTTAGGTTGGCTAATCACACCAAATTCGGCTCAATTCAAACTACTATATGTGAATGCTATAAGACTTTGAAAATTTTGAAACGTTTTTTTTAACCAACCACACAAATAGCGACAAAATGTGAAAAAAGTCTACGACGCAATTGCCAATTGTGCGATTCGTTCGTTTACAGAAACTCCCGAGCGAAACAAGGCGGCGAACAAGAGATCCGTTACATTACCAGCAGCACCTAACGTATCCGCCACCGTCGACAGACGATTTCACGTCGTTCCATCAAGGCTACGATCACTACCAAAGTGACACAGAGTACTTGCCCGATCACTTTCAAGAATATCCGTCGGCAAACGACTTTGTCGCGACACCCCCTTCGATCCCGTCTCCCAGCGACCCGAGGTGGACTTTCGGCGATGATGTCCATTCAATTAAATCCACGTCCTCGATATCGACGCAAAGATCGTTCGGACCCAAAACAGCTCCTAAGCCGTCGAAAGCGATTATCTACAAGCAACTGTCGCGGGAATCGCTGACTCAATCTGCGGCGACGACGGAAGATGGTTCAGCGCAGAATTCGGCGGAAGGCGAAAACGCGCCGCTGAGCAGTAATGATTGCTCTTCCCGAAATCGAATTTCGGAAAGTTTAGAGGATAACGTGTTTACCAATGCAGAAGGTAAGAGCAGTGTACGATTGCACAAAATGCACATGTGAGAAGCAGTACATCTCATGCCTCTTTATTTTCGATAGTACGGGCCTAGCTAATTGGAAGCCGGCCGGCAGAGCACCGGGAGTAGGCTTATAATCTAATTCAATGGTGTGAAAATACTCCAGAGGTGGTCAAAGTAGTCATCAAGTATAAGTAGAGCTAAAGTCGATTTTTAGGTAAGCAAAAAATTATGTAATCAAGGCCATTAATTTTCCTAAAAAATTATAAGTAGAAGAGGAAGTAGTATAAAATCAAAACCATCCGAGTAAGTAGCACAAGTAGGCTAAACCTACTGAGTGCACCGAAAATGTAGAGGTACTCCGTTACTGATCACCTCTGGTTGAAGCGCCACCCGCAGCACACCCGGAGTAGGCCTGTTGCCTATCAGGTCAAATATAGCCTATATGACGTAGTGAACTGAACGTTGCGCGTCCCTGGTCTAATGAACAACGATTTGATAATGGTGCGGTAAGTGTCATGCAATATCCAAATGCTTCGTCTCGGGACACTATTGCCAATATTGACTGCCAGCGATGTATTTGGTCAACACGGTAGCGCTCGTTTGATAAAGCAAAGTGTCTTGCTCTCCAACCTACATGCCTATTTGCCTCGTATTCGGAGTTCGGACTCCAGGCTGTCAGCAAATATCCAAGCGGTTACCAGTCTTGTAAAATTTGAAGACTGACGAATGGTGACATGGATATGACCTAGTCAATAGTGTTCTACAACGGTAATCTCCCGATCTAACCCTTCTGGAATAGCAACTAGTATCAGATTTGTGTTGATGAACTCATTCTGCTTCCAGGCCACATGCAGAAGGGTACTCCTGGTGCAACGGAATCTAGCGAAATCTCACGATCGCTATATCAACAAAGCGAAACCTCAGAAACGTCACAGCCCACGGATCATACCAGACAACGCAGTTCTTGCCAAGGGAATGATAGCAATACGCAAGTCACTAATGGATTTCGGGCGCCGAAGCCGAAATTTGACATGAGAAAAAATGGAGTTGAACTGAATGTATGGAGTCCGTGAAAAAAGTGACAGCGGATGTGAATCTACTGCTGCGAGGCCGTTGTGCTGATCCAACTGTCAAAACATCACTAGATATCTCATAAGAGTCCGACCCATTATAAGGTCGCGTTGACGAGAAAGGGGGTCGGAATCACAAGATGGACAACATCAGACGGGCCATTTCAGCAAACGAGACAATCGTCTCACTATTGGCAAAATAGACAACGTATAGTGTTTTTGCCGACGATTATAATCACATTTTACATGCACTGAAAGCGCTTACACTGGGTTCCGATATGTTCACTACTGTAAATATAGGCATATGATATATTATCCGACGTAGACTTTATATCCAACCGTATTTGTTATTGAAATATATGGATCGAAAGGCAAGTTCATGCAGAACGCTCACACTGACATTATTTTGTCTTCATTATAATCGGTTCTATGACTTTATCCGCTTCAAACACACAATATTCAATGCGATGTTGCGTGTATTGAACATATAGGATGTCGAAATAGTGGTAATGAGTGGTGAGTGCCCGATGGGAAACATGGATGCTGTCCTACACATTTCTTGGTATCGTGGAACATTCTAGAAAATTGCACCGATTTCATAGCATCGTTTGTCATATTGCGTTAGTCGCAAAGAGATTTAGAAAGTTGTCTCCGGCGATGAACGGCTGAAAGCATGCGACCCTCTACCGAATCCACCTTTTAACACTAGCGTTTCTTCTGCCTCTAATTCATACCAACGCCAATAATGGCCAACTCAGAGCAAACAGCTCTGTGCTTTTTGTCATACACCTCATTTCGAAACCAACACCAAGAAAACCTGAAAAATAATTCCATTCGCTTCCCGACATAACCGACCCGGGTCAACCCGATGTTGTCGTACGAGCCGCTCTGTCTACGGACACAATCTCGACCAAAACACGAAATCCTGGCTCCAAGAAAAAGATTTTATTTCCATAATCCATTTAGCTCGCAAATTTCGAGCATAAATAATAATCCAGCAGAGAGTAAGTAGTAGCACTTGTCACCTTGTGGTACAGAACGGGTCAACAACGAGCCGAAGTTAAGCATTTTCCGGCCGGCGTACGGGTTTGAAGTGTCTCGACAGTAGGGCTTCGCCCAAAACTGCGACAAAGAGAGAGGACAAACATCGAGGACAGATTCGATAGAAGGGAAAAGGCTGGAAAAACAAACGAGAGACAGAACAAGGAGAGAAAATATCAGATGTCTCGGAAGGAAAATAATACAAATATACCGATATGAAAATAAAATTTAACATTTAACGCGCGTATACGCTCTTATCTCGTGTTGCGAATGTATCAGCACCTGCGCACGCGCTGCGTGGCAAAAATTCCCATATTTCTGATGCCCCCCACATAAAGGCTTATGTTCTATCTCATAACGAACCGGCATCTGCAGAAAACTTCTTATCAACTGTCGAACCTCTAATTTACGCGTGTAGACAGTCGACATTAGCGGATAGCTAGAAGTGCACTGTAAAGTCTTAATCAGTATTGGCGGTTAATTGGCTGCCGTCAATAACCCGCTATTACGTGAGCGTGGCGCGCTCGTACTACGCGTAGCGTTCACAGTGCCGAGAAAAACAAATAAACGAATGCGAGATACAAGAAATAAACGCGAGTGTTCATAATTCGGAAGCAGCGCGTTCCGAAAACAAGCGAAACGAAAGCGGAATCTCGAAAGGCAAACCGAGAGAACGCGAGATTGGCTTTCGCCACTGTGACGTCACATACGAAGCTCTCATCGCGGGCGTAGCGACGCGTATTCGCGAGCGTAAGGACGCGTCGCTCACGACTTTTTGTCCTGTTTCGAGTTGGCTTCGTTTTTCGATTGCACTTTCGGTGAGTTGGCGGCAGCGCCGGCCTTCGCGCCCTCCTTCGGGGTGGAGGGGGCTGACGGAACATTCTCTTTTGTCGTGTTTGCTTTGGAACTCTTGGCTCGCTTTTCTGGCTTAGACTTTTGCTTTGAAGAAACCTGAGTGTACGAAAAGGCGTGTTGGTTTGGTACAGTACTATAAATACTCTAGGGAGATGCATGTGGCATTCCAATTGCGTAAAACAGCTTCCTAAAAGCACCTTACTGAATAGTGATACGCACGAACGCAAAGCTGTAAAATTATGGTCCTTGAGACAAACGTTATTTCACGGACGACCAGTCAAACGAGGCCATCTCTGCGAATCAGATAATAAATTACGATGGATCTCTGACAATGACTCAAAGGTAGCAACATGAATATAATGAAAGGACGCTATGTATTTTTGTCCTTGAATCAATTCGAAATGTCTCGACTGAACTCAGAGTCAATAAGCTTACATTGACGGTAGCGAATAAAAATACCTCAAAATGACTTGACCGGACTCAAAATTAGCAATGACTCAGAGGAAGCAACTAAAAAGATTTCAAAATGACTCGTCTTAAGCCAAGATTTGCAATGACTTGAAAATATTTTTTCGAAGGTAGCAAACTGGGAAATTCTTAAATGATTTGATGCTATGACTCAAAATCAGTGACTCGATCCCGACACTGGCTACATACAACTCTGAACCTACTTCCGATTATCATCACCGAAAAACTCACTTTAAATCGACTCATCAACGGAACTTTGGGCGACGCATTTTGTTTCGCAGCGGCCGTGTGGCAAGCCGCCTTGTCCGGCACCGTCTTGGTCTCTGGGTTGCTCTGATGTCTCTCCAGTTCCTTTTTCGGAACAGCCGACTCCGCATCAGCCTTCTGCGGCTCGTCCTCGCACACAGTGACGTCGGTGAGCGACAAAGGCGAGGGAGAAGGTGCCCGGGCCAGCGGCGACAACGGGATGTGGCCGACCGATTTTCGCCGGGAACTTCTCAAACTGCGAAGCTTGTGACTGATGCCCTGTGTAAAAACAGCAAAGAGTTAAATCTACGAAGGGCACAGAGCTGAATCCGGCGTATAAGAATCACGACTTCCCTCAAAATGATGCATCAACACACAGAGTACTCAACTAGGTTTGCCAAACCACACAATTCACTTAAAATGCTACATTTCAGACCACTTTTACCAACAACGGGGAAATAACCCCTGTATGGCATTAACTGAATATATTTTTGTAGTGTCGTTTTGTGGTAGTTGCGAAAATGTGTGCCACAAATCTGGAAGGAGCCACCGCCGATATACTGCCTCAGTATGCGTCCCTTGACCAAATCTACTAGTCATATGCTTGGTTTTGTAATTCCACTTGAGAAAGTTTTAGCATAGAAATGGCTGATACTTCTACGTCTAATCCGGTACTAACCTTCTGACTATCACCACGTTTGCATCTATGCAGGGACTGAGTGTTTTCGAGACTTTCCCCGATTTGTTTACTTTGCCGTGTATCATTCAGATTGGCAATCTTTCGATTTTCAAACTTTGGCGTCTGCCGAAAGTACACGTGGTCAAAACTAAGTTGGGCACAATGTCAAAAATCAAAATTTCAACAGAATTATTAAATGGACCCGTGACAGAAGATCGGAAAGACACCGTTCAAGGTGGGTAATGGTTATGGACGAGTTAAGAAACGTAAAATCACCTGAAACGACATGGGGCGACTGGACGAAGCACCACCTGTCGGTGTTAACATTCCGTTACCAGACAGAGGCATCTTGGTAGTTTTCGATCTGTTCTTGTTACGCAGCGGTACCGCAGACACTGCGATGGTACTTGCAGACGCCTCAGGACTCACGGATTCCCCCGGTCGATTCGTGGGCGAGAGGGGAGATACGCTGCGAGTAGGGGATGTTGGTCCGCTGTCGCCGGAGGACACCGATTTGTGTGACTTGGACATTCCGTGTGCGCTGCGACTTGACGATAAAAGCGGCGAGTGGCCCCGGACATCTGGAATGCGTCGAAAAGGTTGGAATGAAAAGTGAAATCGAAGCCTTTTGATGAGCAGGCCAGATATAGGAAAAATGCACTGGTAGTTCGAAGGCCCGTTAAAAACTGCTCGATAGAGTTTGATATTGTGCTATTGTGAATAGCCGAATTGAAAGGAATTTGGATTGTCGAATAAAAATATTCATGTGACAAGTCAGTCGCCTTCAATGTTTTTAACCCTACTGTCTACCCACTCCACGTAAGCTAAAATGTGTAAGAGTAAGGGTCAATTAGAAACCCATGCCCCACAATATTGGACAATATTATAGAATAGAGCGAGTCGTGTTGTCTCCTATAAAAGATGAATTAACGAAATTGCTTATGTTAGATCGAAAGAGAATGGATTTCCAGCTTCGTTCGCAAGAGTCACGTCTTTGAAGAGACGTTTTAATTGACGTTGGTCCGGTTTGCACAAACCATTTTACACCGCACTCTTTAAGCCAAAATTTATAAAAACCAAGTCGATCTCAAGCAAACACAGCTGTCAGATTCGGAACTGAGCACCAATATCACAAATCGAGACAGCCTCTTGTAAACAATTACCGGAAATAACCACACAAATGAAGTCACAATACCTCGCGGCAATACTCTTCTGAGAATCGAGCTTCTCCGTCTTTTGCTATGCTGATCCTGTCCGGTCCCAATAGAAGACCCCTGGCCCGACGCGCCTTTAGACCCCGAGCCCATTGAGAGGCGCGGATGGAACTTCTTTTTCTTCCTGCGTATAAATTTCCCCTTCCCTTTAAAACTCCGCTTCCCAGCCGTAATGCTGGTGCTTTCGATAGGCATCGCTTGAATGGTAACCTGAAAATCATCAGCGCGATCGGAACACATTCGAAACTCTTTTAAACTGGGGTCTACTGTCTGTAAACTGGGGTCCTACGTTGACTACAACTATAATCTATAAACTACAGTGTCTTTAACTTATAAGATTGATCCTTCTTTTTGGACTTGATTCACTGTATCATACCTTATTCTTGCTCTTGTACATGAGCTCCAGCACGTCGGTGTGGACCAATCCTTGCACGAGTTCGTTGTTGATGTGTGTGATCAGATCGCCCACGCGAAGCCCAGCTTCGTAAGCCGGGCCTTTTTCGTCCACGGACTGAAAGACACACAATTTTGGTATTAGAGGATCAAAAGACAACCGCATATCTGACAGATCAAATAGTAATCGCATTCTTCACACCCGAGGTGTACTTCTGCGACACGATCACAGTCACAATAAAACTTGCAATATACACTACTTTCAATTCTAAAACAGAATATTTCAATATAAAATCTAGAAACACAAATTCAAAGTAACGAACTTCAGACTCAAATTTCACCAACAGACCAGCACAAATCTTACAATAAAATAAAATCACTCACCGTAACGATATGATGCAACGTGAAAGTGCCGGCTTTATTCTCGAAAAACACCGGTATGGCTCGCATCTTAAACCCGAAACCAGTCGCGGTCCGGCTGATCACGACCGGAGCCTTTGGCGAGCCTGGCACAGGTGAAAACGACCGTCCCGGCGATGAATCCCGGGAACTTGACGCTGACTGGCCCCGGTTAGACCTCGGATAACGAAACGATTGTCCTGATGAACGGGGGCTGGCGAGTGGAGATGGGGGTAGGCTGTTTTCGTCTGGGCCCGGTATAATCAGCTGTAACGGAAGGGGATCGTGGTTACCATGGTGATCTTAACACTGAACCAGTGGTTTTCAATCAGCTCTTTAGTAAAGAGCTTACCATTTTCTATTGAATAATATCTTCATATTGAAATGAACCCAAATATTTTCGGGTGACACTCGACAGGGGTCAGCAAATTTAATCGTCAGTCAAATTTATAAGAACGTTCCATATCAACAACTGCATGACAAAAATGACGTCACCGGCATAAAAATTTGAATTCGAAGTGAACAGAATGTTCATACTCAATGTATCATTTTAAGATCATGCAAGAACTCCTGCTAGCACAAACTAATAACNCAACTAGACNAATGTCAGCCAAAAATATTCGGGNTTATTGTAATATGAATATACCATTCCATTTTATATGAAAGCTCGGTACCTCGAAGCGTTTNCAACATTTTCAAATTGGAACCTGGGCCGTGANATCNAATACCGCACCTGNAAGGATGAATGACTCGACGACTTGATCATCCTCTTCAGAGAACTTGACCTTTTCATCTCGCCGCTTAAATGCCGATGTTTTCCCGCCACCGCGACTGCCCGGCTTACTAGCTCGCCCTGCGCTGTATTCGGACTGGGACTGAACACCATTTCGGGGCTGCTAACCACACTCGTACCACTACTGACACTTCCGATCTTATGCCCGTCACTGACGCCTCTTTCCGCCACTATTTTAGCCCCTACACCTGATGGGACNTTCATAACGCCGTGGGGCACAGAACGGGGGGCGGACGCTGGCGACGGAGATTGACGAGGCANATGTTTGCGATGGTGCGCGGACGGGTGAAAACGCGATGCCCCGCCGCTTGACCCGGGTGATTGCGTGGGTAGGGCGAGAGGTGACGGAGTGTTCGCAGAGTGCCAGGTACGCTCGTCTATGGAACTCGACACCGACCTGGACAAAACTTGCTTGGGACTAGTCCCGGCAGACAGCAGGCTTTGAGACAGCCCTGGTTTTGTGAGAGTTTTTCCAGATTTACTAGGAGTGCATTCACCCCCCACAACAAGTGGGCTGTCGGCTGACATACTCCTAGATTTTTTAATACTGCTCAGTGACCCCATTTCAGGGGATTTAGGTCCACGAGGCCCGCCCTGGCTGGAGTGTGGCGAAGTGGAAACAGTCATGTCGGACAGACTCGGACTTAATCTCCGGTGACTCGGGACGGTCGGATCTTTTCCATCGTGCGATACAGTCAATGCGGACTCCCCGTCAGACGCTCGTACTGCTGAGTCTTTCCTCGAACACGAGCTTCCAATTGAGCTTTCGGAACTCAAACGGCGATGGTGGGCTAGAATGTTAACGACGGGCGATGCCTCGCTACCTGTGCTCGAAATACTCGGAGTACGTCTGCCCGGCTTTTTATCGTCTACAATAACGTCATTCTCGAGTTCGTCCTTATGCTCGTCAAAGTCCGCTTCCTCCTCAATGGTGCCGGACCTGGCGCTGTCCGGTTTCGAGTCGTTTTCCGAGTCGCGGTCGATTTCAGACTCGCCGGAAATGAAAAAACGCGGGACCTCCCCGATGCGAGAGTTGGGGGTGGATGTCCCGGACATGGGTGGCGAGCTCGAGTCTTGGACCGACGATCGAGCGGTCAGTGGGGGTGAAGCGTCGCTGTCGTTGGAGGACTCTTGGGATATCCTTCGAAACCTGCCCGACATACGAGAGTGTTACAAGATTGGATGATCGGACACATCCTTAGGAGTGGGCGTTCCAACCTGGACCCCAAATGGGCCACGAACTTCAACAGAAATCATATCCAAACTAATAGGGCTAGGAAGGTTGCCAGTGAATTTGGCATGTTGAATTCGACATTTGGTGAAATTAGCACTAAAAATACAAGTGATGCAGCAATATGGAAGATTACATTCGAAAATGGATGTTTCACTGAATATCAGCGCGAATTGTGATATACGGTACTTTATGAATTCGACACTGGTATGCATGTATTAACGTGTTCGGGTTACTTCAAGGTTAGAGATAAGCTGCCGACAAGCACATCACTCACCGATCACTGGTAACCGTTAGGAATACCATCCAGCGAGACAGACGATTTATTAAAAACATTGTTCCGTAACACTCACACGTTGGATGCGGCTTGCGGCCGGACTCTGTCTTCCGAGCTCAGCTTTCTCGGCGTCTGAATCGTCTGAGAATATCTCTTGGTGCTGGTGTCGAAGTTTGAGAACTCGATCATTTCTTCGTCGGCAGTCTCGTCGTCGGAAGCTCCCTCGTGACTGTAACGGTCGAGCCGGTCTGGAATGCAAAATAAACGGGTTATTTTATGAAGGGCTGATGGAGAACTAAATTTCTCTCTCTCACTCACTATATATATTTAGTATACAGAGCCCACCCTATCCCTGGAATACCGTTTCATAAGGATCTGTATATTTGAATTGATTTCACCAATCTGAACGGCGGTCCTCAAACAACTACACCCGCAACACAGGGTTGACACAGATTAAAAAGCGGTACTCACTGTCAAAATACGACGTATCCTCATCATCCTCAAGTGCCGGGATAAACTGCGCCTTCTGCCGCAGCAGCGAGGTCCAGTCCAGATTCGCAAAGAAAGGATGACCCTTGACCTCGTCGGCGCCGTGCGTGCCAAGACGCCGCTCGGGATCCCGTTCCAAGAGAAGCCCGATCAAATCCACCACCTCGTTTGGCAACGCCTCGTCTCCGTCCGGCCACACGATGTCATCTGAGCAGAAAGATACATTCAGAACATTGGCCTTAAGCCATTTGATCATCTCGATTATTGAATTCTCATGCCGGTGACGTCATACTTGGCGATACGATTGTTGATATACATTTATACAATGTTCTTTCCAATTCTCTACTAGTTGATGACTCTTGTCAAGTGAGGTCAGTCGGAAATAATCGAGTTCATTTCAATATGAATATACTATTCAAAGATACGGTTGAACAATTCTGTTTAGCCAAAATCCAGCGATGATCACGAATTTAGATGTTGGAAAACCAATTTATAATAGATTTATGATAGTCATGAGACTTTTGAATACAATTTCAGTCATTACTGGATATGAACTTGGATGTGGGCACGGTGCAATATAAATGGCAGAGGTGGAATTGGAATTTGCTACTTCTACTTGAGAAGCAAAGCTGACTACATTGACCACCTCTTATAAGTTGAGAATTTAGATTTAAAAATTTCAAATTCACTCATCTCTGCCAAAATCCCTCCAAAACTCACCGTTAATAGCTTGCGTGAACAGCTCGTCCGGGGTTTCCCCGAAAAACGGGGCGCACCCGACCACAAACTCGTACAGGCATATCCCGGCAGACCACCAGTCCACGGGCGGGCCGTAGCTGTGACGCAGTATCACTTCGGGCGCGATGTACTCTGGAGTGCCGTGGATCTGACGGTCTTTGAACTGCTTGGTGGTCTCGACGTGGTTCTCGTACATGTTGGTCGTCAGGGACATGAGGCCCACTTTGGACAGGCCGAAATCGGTCAGCTTGATGTGGCCCATCGAGGTGATGAGTAGGCTGAAAGGTGGAATATAGTTGATCCAATTTGTATTTTTGGGGGGGTATTTTTGTGTTTGCGAAGTGTTTGGACCAAAATTAGTTGTGTGATCCCAGAATTATGAAAAAAGTATCCTTCGTCCTCTTACGAGTGAAATCATCAACATTGTCAACGACATAGAGAACTATCGCATATTTCGGGGCAACTGAATCCATTTTAAATCAATTTTTCAGTAGTAGCGAACGCGCGCCTCCGCAATTCCGAAAGAATCAAACTCCAAAGCGAGGTAATCGCCAGGTTTGCAATGCTTTCTGCTACGACACAGTTCCTAGATTGCAAAGTCAAACACGAATTACCAAATCGAAAGCATGCAGCGGAGACTGGAAGGCTCTTTAAAGCTATTTGTAAACTTCGAAACGCCTCAGGCCATCTAATTATGGCTAGACACTCTAATCAGACCACAAGCCTATTATTATTAAGCCCTCGGCTTGATGACCATTTCGTAGCAACGGCTGGCAATTGAGCTATGTAGGTAAGATCGAAGTAAGTGTATTAACATTCCATCTCCGTCTATACCAGACTGTGCTAAGAGATCTACTTTACGCAGCCGCAAGTCACGATGTGAATATGGGTTTTGATTATAAAGCGGCTCACCATGTGATATAAAGCATTCCGTGATACAAAATCACTAACAATAATCGACTCGCCTTGTGATATTGTACGGCATTGTACTTTCTGGTATATCACGAAAGCGGCTGTCGTCTAAATACTACTTTTATCACAAATGCCGACTATTATCGAGCGTTTGCAAACGGAACCGCAAATTTTTGTATTGCAACATGGAAAAATAGATTCGATCGACTGCAAACACGTTTCTGAGATTTTTCCCGAAAGCATTGAGAAAATCAGATGTATGCTCTCTCACTGCAAGTCCATTCGTAAAATGCACCAACGCGTCGATGAGATGAAAATGATGATTGCACCAAAAAACTTCGGGTTCTTACTTGTCAGGTTTAAGGTCCCGATGCACGACCCCGAAATTATGCAAATACTCCAACGCCATCACGGTCTCGGCAAAGTACATTTGCGCCAGCTCGATAGGCAAGGGCCCGATGTTTTTGATCAAATTCGACACGTCGCCTCCTTCGACGAATTCCATTACCATGCAGAGATGGCGTTTCGTTTGGAAGGAGCAGTACATTGTCACCAC
>ATSW01014373.1:0-10100 GCA_000444245.1 Botryllus schlosseri | reverse complement strand
CGGCCAAGGGTGGGCGAATTTCAGACTAACTGCAAGCTTCGCTTAACAACAAGGCTATCTCACCGAGCTGCACACTGATCTGAAGGCAGCGACCTACACAATAAAAAGCTTAGTAGTATCCCAAATTCATTTTAATGTCCTAATAGAAAATGTGGATGGGGTTTAAAGTTTGAACAGAGTTTCAAATGTATCATGTTTAACATCGTTTTTAATTATGACGGCAAATAAATATTATATTTTGTTAATTAACCGTCACTTTCTCATTACCTAATATCAACACATCAGCCACTGCGCAGCATTTACTAACAATGTAATTCACTGCTTTCAATATAGAAATATAATTGATACGCCACAGAATAAAGTTAAAATTCTTGACTCGGCTCGCCAACATATTTCTGCTTTTCATTTGGCCCGCGGAGAAAGGTAATCGCCCACCCCGGGTGTAGATGATAGATGAAATCGTGGTCGCACGGAAAATAAAGAGTCCTTTCTCACCACAAAGTAAGGGCGAAGTCGGCGCCCCAAAAACTTCATCCTGCAATCTCAAATGCGGGCTAAAGTAATGACGATTCAATAGAAGCTGATTGAATTTTGACCCAAGAACTTTCTAATTCCGCACATTCTCCCAAACAGTATCTCGCATTGCATATATGACTAAGTACATGGTTGGGAGACAGTAACGAAGACGGACAGAAGTTTGACACCCGACCATGATTGCACTACAGTACACTGACAGAAAGTTATAGCGCAACATGTTGTAATCGAATGATATTGTTCTAACTTGGCTTTGAAAACCTGTAATATATTGATATATACGCGTGTCGGCAATGAGGTCAGAATAAGGATTTAACTAGAATTTCGCTATAATTATTATGAGTCAATCTTCATGGTTGAGAAGAGGTTATTTTATCATAAGTGGAATCGACGATTTGCATAATGAGTACAAATATCATTTAGCCTCCAGTATAACTTTGGTTTCTTGTTTCAAAGGAAAATCGGAGGAAATTTGCATTATTCAACAAGACGCATACCCCTGCCGCCGCGGTTGCATACTAATGCTAGGGTAGGGGATATTCAATCAAACTGGCCTGAATAATTTATCAGCGTTGGGCGGCGTTGTCGAACGACGGGATGAATCAGGCGGGAACACGTAGCTTGCGTTGTTGTTGTTTTCCCGATGGAAAGCGTTTTCTAGAACTTCCAGGGACTCACTATGCGATCCCTGTTATTTCTCTGGAGCTTAATGCGTCGATGGCAAGTTGTCGGCCGATTGCAATGGTTGCGTTGATAGATATGAAAAATGGACACCCGTTTACAGTCTTTAATTGACGCAAAGCAGAGCTATATAGGCAGTCTGCGTTGTTTACTGAAACTTTTACTTTATTGATTTCGCATCAGCCAATAATTGCGGTGAGTGTCAACTATAACTCCCACGCTTGACGGCGGATTATGCATGATTAGACTCAAGTTTATCCTCTTAAATCTCAGAAAAGGGCAAAAAGCCTGTTCCAGTATCACTGACGAACATTTGGTATATTTGGTATGCGCGTGTGGTTAACCGCTAGTACAGTATAGTTACCGTCCTGACCACATATATATGCCTGACTCAACAACTCAGGATATTGACAAATATGAAAACATTGTGTAGCTCACTAGCTAGGTAGATGATTCTGACATTGTCACGTTATACATAGCTCCAATGGCAAAAAAGTGAGAGTATCCCGAGCCAAGACGCCAGAGGATTGATGTCGTAGTAAAATAGTTGAGAATGAGTTACGGAATCTTGATGAAAACTGTTAGACTGAAAAACGGGTATAGGTTTTAGCCTGTGCATTACTACGACGGCGATAGCAGTTGGTTCGCGGTAGGGATGGGCAAGTACCTGACCTATTGATTGCTAATAAATCGAGTGCTACTCAGTATGACGTCGTGTATAACTGTAGTGTATATATAAACAAAACAGGTATGCGTTCAGATATGTCTTGGATTTATACTGCACCTAAAGTTTCATTTTCGTATTTTCAAGGATGGAATAACTTAAATAGGATTTGTGGCAGTAAAGGTGAAGGTGTGGGTTAATCACTACTTGACAACGCTATTGTTTCTATGAACTGAACATTGCGATTTGCGACGTCCTGCGGTATTTTGGATGAGCACTGCAATACCGCCTACCGAGTTTTGGATGCTCCAACGACATGAATAAGCAGCGATTCCAAAACTTTCGTTGACAAATAATGCCTTCTGACCTATAATTTCAGTGCCAGTAAAAAACACCTGACATTGGAGTACTCGAATCGTTGTGTGCAGCTCTATAGTAAGAAGTGAAGGTCTGGTTCAGTGCTCTTCAACCGGTGTGCACCGCAAACCCAAGGTTGGACCAAAATACGTACATGGAGTACACCAGTACGAATGCAAGGGTGCATGATAAACTTGTCACACTGAAGCACTGGTTTATATCCTACGGGTAACGTTTGCGAAGGTGCTGACCTTATTTTAGTAATCTGCCCAAATAAGTCCTGATCAGGTCAGCGTTGAGTTGATGACTTTTACTGTTCAGTGTTCAGATATTATATACGAATATTTAGTGCTATTGAGTATATACAGGGTGCCTGATGTCGTCTCAACGACTATAGGGGTTCAACACACCAACAAAGGTTGAAGAGCAACAACTATCAAGAACTGTTTACATGTAGAGCATGGGTGGCCACCCTTTTTGCTATATTCACGGCCGCATTTCGATTACTCATGTGTAGCCTCCGGTCACATTAAAGGGCATAGTCGGAATGAACGAACTGGACGCAAATACCCATGTTCAATTGTCCATGTCCGTTTTTAAGTGAACTCCGGACTAACCTATTGATTCATATTGGCTTAGTATACGTAGCGAAATCGCGAGTGGTCATGTTATGAACAGTTACTGGGACTAGTTATGAACAGTTACCGGGACTAGTTATGGCGAAAAAATTTGTCAGGTTCACGAATGAATTTCGTCAATAAGTAGTTTCACAGATTACTATCAAGCATTTATCCTTTCTCAGCCCATGTGATCAGATTCCCCTGTGGAGTTGATGGAAGGGGTGTTTTCGAAATATCAGGGCAAGTTATAAATGATGATGCATCTTCGGGTGGGTCAAATGTTATAAGTCCCTTTGTTACATGCTGTTTTTTCTTGACCTCCCATCGGGATTGTCGGTATAGTGGAAAGAAATTTGAATCGCCGAAACGTACCAGAAACAAATTTTTTCGTGAGAAGCACACAATTCCAAGTTGATATTTCAGTGTGGTGCGCATCATTTTGCTATTTTGCGTTCATATTGCAAAGAGCGCCACTATATTAAATCCATAAAAAGAAGTCGCATTGAATCGCGGCTAGAGTGAAGAAAATTTCTGATTGATTAAAATCTCTCAAAAATTCAGGAGTCAATTCGTAAATCCAATTTTCATGTCTACGGCCGCCAAGACATACCAATTGAATTTCGTGTCGACGGCCGCAGGTTGGCCACCCCCGATGTCGAGCATTAGCCTGTATGGATAAATTTGATGGGTTGGAATCTTTTGGATTTGATTAATATACTTGATCTAATTTCATATGCAAGTCCATAACTGTATTTTCACATTTTGTATCATGCATAAAGATATAGGCTATCGAGTGTTCATTACGCGCTCAGAGCTGACGCTGACCAGAAGTGGTATTTCCATGGTTCTGGATGTAATGGCGTCCACGCTAGCTCTATTAATTCGCTTCGCTCTGAAGGTAAGATTTTCTTTCTTATTATTTTTCAGGAGTTCTATGGTGCATCTATGCTTATTGTTTATGTTTATGCTAGTTGAGCATGTGGGTTAGTTGAGCAAGTGGGTCGCCTATAGTCATTTTTACCGAAGTATATTGGTATACCGCCATGTTAATAATACTCAATAAGGAGTTGGTAAACCTTACGTAATTCCCTGAACTGAGACCTGATAAGACCTTTGTGAGTCGTATATTTTGTCGTGTGAACGTAGATAACAAAATATGAAATCGTACGATGTTTTGGGCATGACTCTCTCGCGGCTATGAGAGATACGCGTATGTAATTCGATGAAGAGATATTATATTCATTCTATTCGTGATTGTTCAATGTTCACTGATTCGGAAGTCCGTGGCATTGCCGTACGTGATTCAATAAAGTTACAAGTCGTGGAGACAGAAACAAAATATATTCGTCAGTGTGATCCATCGAATACGTGTGCAATAGACAGGTCGTGGTACGTCAGCCAACAAGGCCGTACGGCGCGGTTAAGCCGGTCCGTCAAGAGAAGAAACACGCAGCGAATTGTAAACGCAACCTTCTGGAGTCAATTATACAACTACAAACATTCGCTCTGCGTTATATCATTCATGATCCATGTAATTTTACGGTACAGTGAGTCTGCTGAGTCGACTGCCGACAGTCGTTTACAGTCTTTCGCACTTAAGACCGTGGATTTAACCGACTACGTCAACTCGAATAATATTCTTCTCTTCGACAATATCGGAAGGAGAAGCGCTTCGGAGTAGAACCAAGAACCTTGTCGTGCTAGCTTGCTCATTGCCCATACCACCAAACGTAGGCTATACTCTGACGACTACAAATCAGACATGGGGTGATTACTTCATGAATGTAATCGATTGCGATTACGATTACTTCTGAATCACGCGATTACGATTACAGTAAAATCAGGAAGTAGTCGATTACGATTACGATTACGATTACATTGGAAAAGTAATCACGATTACTCACGATTACATTTATTTTGCTTCTTGGTACTAATCTAAGAAGATATATTGCAAGACAATATAGGGATTGCGTTGAAAAGGCCTAATGATACAACATTCTTTATAAATGATGCGTCATGTGCTTGTTACGTCATAATGTACCCATTGCTCAACTTTATAGGGGACGATTTATCGCACCCAATGATTTGCATTTTTGCCAGGTCCGTAACTGCCGCACCCAAACTTTCCAATAGGTGCGAGCTCGAAGGGGAATCAAAAGTATTACGCAAACCAACATAAATTATAGAGTATTTTCGAGAGATTTAATTAACTTGAAAATTTTCTTCGAGCTTCGCGATTTAAAAGTTTTTAAATAGCTTGATGTTGAAATGCATACCTCGCCCCTCCAAGAAAAAACATGCATAATTTATGGAAATAATCATTTTGGTGCCGGTCATTACCGCGCCACGACACACTAAAAGACATATGCAGTTTCGACCAATATACGACTCCACGGAGTGTGCTACTAAAGAAAGACATTGGCCGAAACTTAGGGTATTTGTCCATTGTCAATAGCCGCGCTGGGTGGGCGTCCTGTCGTTCCAATCTGAGCCCACAATGTAAATGCCACCCGTGGCACCCACAGAGGAATAAAGGCATATGTCAATCTGTGTGTGAGTCTCACGAAAGTTTATTTTTGGGCGATTTCAATATCTTTGATTATGTAATAGACCGGATGTTCCCAATTAACAACATACAATAAAGTAATTATAACAACATGCCAGATGTTTTAAATATGAATTACGAGCCCCAGCTCTACACGTAAATCTGACCATCGGGGGTTGGGGGAGGCTCAAAAATGAATAGTAATATGATGCACTCCATTATGATCACCATGTTGTAGTTTAGTTGCTGTATAAGTACGGTTACGGTACGGTTACGGTGCAACGATGTAGTGGTTCGCACTGTAGGGAAGCTTGGGCACTGACTCGCCACGGATGCCTATACCGAAGTAGAAGTGTGCACGCGAGTGCAAGGGATTCCATCCTCAACCGTATACCGACCATATCGGTACGAAATTGATTGATATAATTCGATATCCTCGACGGATAGTATATCAAATTGCCGAATCCGCACTCATATATCCGGCACTCCAGAAATAATATTGTCGAATATTTTGCAGACGAAAGATTTTACGGATTCCATGAAGAAGCAGCGGCTAAACCAGACTTGTAGAAAGTTATCCGAAACGAACGTCCAGACTCACACAGAATTCCAGCCGATAAATACAAGCGCAACGGAAAGCCAATGCTATTACACCCATTCAATGTCATCATCATGGCCTTCTATACGCGACGGGTCTAGTAAAAGGCGCGTCACTCGCTGCAAGTCCCAAATCGAGCGGAGGCACAAAATGCAAGCAAAGGTATCACCCATTCAACACTCAAGTGACAGCGGGCATCACAGAGCCCCGATCGAAATATTTTACGTTGATACGGATACAGCGATTAGAGACATCACGGTCGATGCTACCGTGCAGCGGAATAAGACTATTGTATCTTTCCCGCCTGTTCCAACGACATAGATACTATACGAATGTATAATTACTTGACCTCACGAATAATAATGTATTGCGACAGAGTCCGTCCGATCCGTACTGCAAGAGTTCGTCGAGAATACAACTAATAATCGTGAAGCTGAAGGCTAATTTGTCAAACCGAAGTTCGTGACCCAGGCGGTGGCACACCCAGACAACATAGTCTCTGTGCTAAATCTGCAACGATATTTGCCGTTTTAGGGGGTTAAAGGTATCTATAAATCGTTATTGGGACCGAATCTGTATGAGCGGAAAGATATGAGTATATTTTCTCATATTATGGGCTATATAGGTTTAATACCAAACGACGCATCAACTAACTCCATTTATAACTGACTATAGAATATGCGAGTAAATACATGTTAGGTATAACGAAAATGCATGTGATTCGTTGCGCCCATTAACATGAACATTTTGCATCAATATCGCAGCGAAGTTGATTGTAAACAATGATCATAAATATTGATTACTGATACTAAAACCAAATGCATATACCGAATGTACTGATGATACATTAATTCCAATCGCTATATTTATCGACAAAGAGTAAACCACAAAGTATAAAAGAATATATCACAGACACAATGAAGCGTAGGGGCCGCGTGCGCTCATGAGTGTTATATTATATGACTCTCCTCGCTAGCCAACAGCTAAAGGGCAACTTCAGTCATATGTCCTTCCCCTGCAAGTGCAGTGTATACTTTCATGCTGTTTTACTTCAATTCCATTTTCTGTATAATAGTATATAGACAAAATATACGCCGGCATCCTGATTCGCATGTATGTCATTACATCGATCGCCGTATCGCGTCCCCAAGAGATGTTGCAAGAACTTTCGCGTGATGAAAGTCATCACAAGATGCAGCGTGACACTCAATTTCAATTGGTTCATCAACTTTGGTAGCGTAGAGCCAAGTGATGAGATGGGAGTGATTATTCTCAATGTACTCAGTGCCGCAGTAGACTATACGTTTCAGGTCGAAGTAATCAATTACAACATTCCCGCGCACCGGAGTCTTGGAGGTAGTTAGTGAATTAGCATCGATTCGTGCGTCAGCCACCGGGTGGCCGTATTTGCTAGAGCGGTGTCGCCGACCCATACACACAAATATATCCATGCACAGTCCGCTACGTCTATTTGAGGATCTCTTACTAAGCGTCGGAATATAGTCGTTATTTCCGGGTCGAAACACTTCAACGTCGACATCAGCTTCTCGCAAATTTATGACAGACTTTTTGTGAGCTTCCAAGACCTCCGATGTACGAATACTTGGACTAGATTGTTTTCGCAGCAGCCTAGCATTAGAAGACTTTTTGGTCGCGTTTTTTTCAGGTGAGATTCTTTTAACTTTCGAAAACGGTGGTTCGCGCGATGGATTCGCATTAATTTTAGATTTAATGCTTCCTTCCAGTACAAGCATCCCGTCCAGTATTCGAAATAAAACGAAAAAGCTCTTTCCGCGTACTAAATCAGACGATTTCGCCGTTAGCTCAGCGACAGGTCCGGACAGGTCAATTGTGGCTGCTTCGGCTGGTGTAATAGACGTCTTTCCCAAATAGTGCAGTAATGCGTTTTTGGGCAATAGGTTTTTCCTCAAGTTTACGCTATGCGTGCTATCATCTTTTAACCCATCGCAACCATCATCAGTAAAATCATTCGGGATGGAAATCATGTCGGTGTTGGCATAAAACAATACGCTATTCCTTCGTTCACCAAATAACTTATACGAAGGTGAGAACATATCACACGATTCCTCGTAGATTCCGTCCATCAATGGACACCTTTCAATCGCAGAAGTCTCCGGGATAGATGTCCGCTTAACACACCCACTGCTCGAAGCGTGTCTGACCAATGTGGTGCTTGTCCACGCCTCATCATAATCTCTGTCGATTTCGTTATTCTTGTTGCGACAAAACGTGGAGTTTAGCAAATCGTTATGTAATAGTTCTGGTGCGGTTTTCGGAGGCGACATCGACATCGCTGTGCATGTTTTATCAGGTGAATGGGAATCGGCTGCCAAGTCGTGAAGATGAATTTCGTTTGACGACCCCGATGCTGGCGCGATACAAGAATCTCGTGCGCTCGATACTTCTGAAAATAAGATTAGCTTAAGTTTCGAATAATTGCTACAGCATGTATATCTTGTAATTTAGGAACTATATGCTGAATATGATTCGAAGTATCCTTACAAGCTTATTTAAAATCATCTCTCCAAACGGTGGAATAATTGTTCAGTCGTTACACGGAGTCCGAAATTCTTATGCAGTGCGATAGGCTCTCATTCAAATCGTTAATGCCATAATGTTGTACTCAATTTATACCACGGTATAAGATTCTTGTTTCGCGTGCCGTGGGTGTATATTCACACCCGTAAATCAGGGGAGGTATACGGGTGACAATGCACCAGTGTTGGGATCAAGTCACTGCCTTCGAGTCACGAGTCATCTCGAGTCATTGCACATTTTGACTCGAGTCAAGTCAAGTCAATCGATTTTCAAAGGTGACTCGAGTCAAGTCAAGTCACTCGTTTTTTGGAGGTGACTCGAGTCAAGTCAAGTCAAGTCACGAGTCAAGGCACAATTCAAGTCAAGTTGAATTTCCGAAGTATGAGTGATCATTCAAATTCATTATATTTCATTATATTTTATATGTTAAAGAGATCAATTGGTCATTCATCTTGAATCAAATAACGAATATAAAGTTAAATATACATGCAAAAATGCGTTGTGTCGCTCACGCACAAGTAGAACTGCTAATGAAATACGTAAGTAACTGTATAGCTACATCAGGGGTGTGTCAAACATACGACCCGCCAAATAATTTCATTCGGCCCGCGAAGAAATTCTGAGTATATGTTGAAAATTGCGTGATTTTATCCAACACATTTCTCGAAGTTGTAGTAAGAAATACTACTAATAAATATTCCTTCAAGATAGCAAATTATAACTTCCAGACAGCGGAGTTGTAATTGTAGTCATCGTCAGAAGAAAATCGCTGACATTGACACCCAATTCCGAGAATGCGGAAAAGTGCATATATTGACTTAGGAGTTGGTAATATTTTGAAATCATTTGACTCGTGTGGCCCGCGAGTGATCTGAATATTTGAATTCGACCCACGACGTCAGTTGAGTTTGACAACTCTGAAGTACATGCTACATTCTCTTATTATCAGCCAAAATATAAGATCGAATACGAAGCCTCGAGAAGATGAAAGAAATTGATATCGTACAATACACTAGCCATCTANACACANCACATACGTGAGGATATAAATGCATAAAATATATTTGTTCGATTTAAATCATACAAGANGGTTGGTAAAGGTGAGCNCNGTACAATGTAAGGACAGAGCCGTCCAATAAACAGNGATACGTTGCTATTAAATTAATCTGCTACTATACGACAACGCAAGCTGTGATCATTTNGTNTGCGGTCAGTGTATTTGTGATGTAACAATGTANGATCAGNGAANCGTACAANNAGTGAATGACTGGTTGCTNTCACAAGTTACAACGGCGTATCNTGAATNATNCGAACANGCACAAAATACATTGATTTAGTCGACACCGTTTACTTGATGACTTGAAATTGACTCGTAAATTTTGCTCCGAGTCACGAGTCAATCCACATTTTTGAAGCCCCGAGTCAAGTCAAGTCAAGTCATTTTTGCAAAGTGACTCGAGTCAAGTCAAGTCATTCGAAAAAGTTGACTCGAGTCTGACTCGAGTCAAGTCATGACTCGAGTCATCCCAACACTGCAATGCA
>ATSW01014372.1:0-17920 GCA_000444245.1 Botryllus schlosseri | reverse complement strand
GGAGTATGTCTAATAGGTCCCCGGGTCGTGTGCCATTGGACCCACCGGGTGGGAACCGATGATACGTTCGAGCAACAAATTTTGAACGTCCATAAATAGTTTTCGAAAAGACGGATATTCATGTATATGTGCGCGATAGGTAGAGCTTGTATCAAAGTGCTGAGCCAGCAAAACATCTGCTGTTATTGGCCGAACATGTTGGGGCCAGCGATCATTTTCCAATTTTTGCTCCGTCGGTACCACATCTCCCCTACTTCAGGTTTCGTGTTGAGCTGTTAGTAAGCAGTCTCCATTCATCTGGTTGTCTATAATAGACAATGCAAAAGAAGCCCTTTAACCATCACAATAAGCCAAAAGAAATGAAGCGTTCGGAAACTGCTTTCCTCGATTCCGATAAAATGTAGCAGAATATGAAAACTGGAGAAGAAGAATTAGCATGATAAATACTGGCGTGGATTAATTATGATAAAGTATTTCAAGTTATCATGATAAGCCCTCTTTTCTTTGGAAAAGCAGACATCCTATTCTTCTAATGTTTCAAAACAAGCTTAAAGGGCCACATATTTAAGTTATGTACCGGAGTGAACAATTCTCTTCTACATAATATACCAACAATGCAATGTTTGTTGTTTGCAAACTTTTACGTTTTACGAAAGAGTAGTGTGCTTTCACAAAATGCATTAACCGATTAAGTCTGCAGGACAGATGTATAAAGAAAGATAACGTAGGGAATTAAATTAGGTACATAGCTACTAATTACAATCTTGAATGGAAGAGTAGTATATAAAGATGACTACTGCCACCGACTAAAATTTATTGGTCGAAAAAAGGTCCTGATCGAAAGAAGATAGAGAACCACTGGATTCAAGTTCACCGAAAAATCTGTTATTCTGTTCTACAACAAGCCTGGTTTCATCATTACAGATGATTTCAATAACAATATTTGATTGGTTGCAGTTGTACAGTGTACACTCACCGTAATGTCACTAACGAAAGCTGAAATTTGATAAATTTATTAAAATTAAAAAAATACATACTGAAAAAAATTGACGTGATTGAGAAATTCTGGGCACAGAATCGGATTCAGCAACCTAATATTCGCCTAAATCAATTGTTAAAATTTTTGAGGCAAAATTTTTTTCAATTTGTAGATCAGTGTAATTTTATGGGTCGAAAAGAGCTTCCGATTGAACGACGATAGAGAATTAATGGATTCAAGTTAATCGAAAACTCACTCATTCTGTACTACAGCAACCCAGGTTTCATGATGGATGATTATAATAACAAAATTGGATCTGTTGCTGTTGTATGCTAACCGTGATGTCACTAACGAAAGCCGAAATTTGATTAATTCACGAAAATGGGAAAAATACATACGGAAAAAANTGACGTGATAGAGAAATTCTGAGCACAAAATCGGATTCAGCAGCCTTCAATTAGCCTAAATCAATCAGTAAAATTTTTGGCGCGAATTTTTTATCGACATTTGTTGACCAGTGTTATCGATGATGCATTTTAATAATCCCTTTTTTGCATGGTAATATTTCTTGACCTCGCATCAGGATTGTCGGTATTGTCAAAATATATACTGGAATCGCCCAAACTTACCAGAGAAACCTTTATTCTAACTTGTTATTTCTTTATGNGGCGCATCAATTTCCTCTGCGGTTCGTATTTGAACGGTGAGGCTCAGNTTGCAAGGACACTATTATATTAAAAACGAAAAATACAAGTCACCCTGAATCGCGCCAAGTGTGCTAAAATTTTTGAGTAGAATCAAAATCTCTCAACGATTCGGGATCCAATTCGTTACTTCAAATTGTATATCAATGACTGCCAACACATGCTGATTTAAATAAATGGTAGACGGTTGTATTATAGAAATTAAACATGGAACGGCAACGACCGATTTTGCAGCTTCGTTACGCTTCGCCGAGGCTGGAGTGGAGAATTGTTTTGCGTAAGCGACTGTAGGATTTCTGGCAATCCAAAAGCTATCTTCCCGAGCGCAGAAATTATTAAATCTGATCTTGATCGAAAGCTACTGTTGCACCGATTCCGAAAATATAAATTAAAATAATGATCAGGCACTGATCCACCTAGAATCCGTCCTCCAAGTCTGAAATATCGGCATTGTTTGAACAATTGGAGAGTCACAACGGGTCATNNTTATGCCCATTGTGTTGCGGTTACCCGATTGTTTGTATTTTTACGACGATACCGATTTCATTGCACCTTGTGGCAATGCTATGGACTGATCATGACTTCGGAAATGTGTCATTTCCAGCAACGTTCGTAGCTTTGTAGTGCACTATATATTTCGTATGCTGCGATTCGGCCAATCAAGCTTTCAGGGCTTCCACAGTGGAAAATAGCATCGAAACTGTAATCCTCGTTGAAAAATTAACTTTCAGTGGCAAGGAGCTAGTAATTCCAGTACTCGAACAAATTATCTCTCACTACTCGACTCGAATCATTGGAATTAACACTCGATTCAGACTCGAGTACACGAATCATTGTGCGCAGCCCTGATCGTAATGCGGATCTGGCACCCTCAGTACACCCAGTCCGAGTGCTACACCTTTTAAAAATTATGGTACTCCCTGCCTGGGGTGTACGATACACGTGGTTGAAGACCCGTGCTGTGGGCAATAGGGAACATGTAACAACAAGAAGTAATATTCATTATGGCATAATTTTATGTTCATCTTATCATGATATGGCCCCACATGAAACGGGCACCAATCGTTATTTCGCAATTCGTTANTAAAGATTTGAATCTGCCACCCATGTTAACGTTGGTTGCAGCGAGAATGCAAATCGTTGAGGCGAGATATCGTCAGCTATTTCGTTGAGAAATGGATAGATTGTGACGTTGACGTACTANGTAAATGACGTCATTTAAAAACAAAATTGTTCTCTCATTATTCCTTCTCATTGCATTCTTCCAATATGTGTTCAAGGCTCAAGTTCTAAGAAGCAAAATAAATGTAATAGTTAGTAATCGTGATTATAATAAGTTCCACGTAATCGTAATCGTAATGGACTACTTTTGAGATTTTGCTGTAATCGTAATCGCGTGATTCAGTGGTTATCGTAATCGCAGCCGATTAAATTGATGAAGTAATCACCCAATGTCGGCTGATCATGCGAACTACTAAAATAAAACTAACATACGAAATATTGGAGACATAATGCCATTCTAGAAAGACATGGTTTCGAGTTTGAGATGGACTGGACTTCAACTCCCCAAAACCCCTCCCTGGCTACGCCACCGCTCATGTGCATGTGGTCTGATTGACGATTTCTACGTCCGACATACTGTCATTCTACTAAGAATCCATTGACAATCTTGAGCGACAACCGATGCCACACAGACATTGATTGAAGTGTAGGCCGTGCTACACCTTAATAAATTGAAAAGGGTATGTTTTATGGTATAGAACATTTTTGGTTACATTAAATGCAACTGATTCCTTGTATAAACGTCAATGAATATTTTTATGGAAAGAGTCTGGAATACCGCGCGCGTGACACTTGAGTCATCGTCATGTGGCGTGTGGACGGAAGAGGTCGTCATGGATTAAGAGGAAACGACCATGACTTACCTTGGTAGTCTTTAAATCGGTATGGTTTGAAAGCATGCAACATGTTGTGAAATGTAGCACTTGCGAACTTTGTTTTACTGCCGGTACGAAGCTTGAAACTGTCCACGACAATCAAAACTTCAGGATTTAGAAGTAACACTCCGCGATAGAAGCTTGCGATGCCGAGAGATTTACTGCAACAAATGAGGAAAGTTCTCGAGATATATGGATTTCTTTGTGAACCAAGGATGACACACTTCAGTCTTAAACAATCTATAACAGGGGCGGGCAACATACGGCCCGCGGGTCGGATCCGGCTCGCGACGTGATTTTGAGCGGCGCGCAGAGAGTTTCCGGCCGTACATGTTAATGTGGCCTGCGGCCAAAGTGTGCCGCAACCCACCAGTACTTGATTATTACGTCAAATGATTGCAGCTTTATTCTTGAGCGTGTGCGTGTGTGATTAAAGTGCGAGACTGGAGCTTACGCGTAAGTTCGTCAACACGAAAAGGATTTCACGTGTTTCAGGCCTGTCCCACATTCTGATAACTCGGCCTAACACACATTGTTTGATGGTATAGTATTAGGGTTAATCAACTACGCCCGTTCGCGGCCAATTGCGCAGATTCGAAGTTATTCAATTTCAAGTTATCAGTCTAAAGCCAGTATGACATAGCAATCGCATGAATAGATATAGCAGGCAAATCGTGCGAGGCCTGTAGCACATACTCCGAAAACTTTTGCAAATTAGATTAGGATTAGAATTAGAATTAGAGCTACACCGTTTTTTCAAATTAGATTAGAGCCAGAATTGGAGCTACACAATTTTTTTCGAATCAGATTAGAATTAGAATTAGAGCGACGCAGTTTTTTTCCAAATTAGACTAGAATAAGAATTAGAGTTACACAATTTTTTACAAATTAGACTAGAATTAGAACTAGAGTTACACAATTTTCTCCAAATTAGATTAGAATTAGACGTACAGAATTCGCAAAAACTTAGAAATTGAATGAAATTGTGAATGAGGAATAAATACATCGAAAATCACTTCATATCAAATCACATTGCATTCCCATAAGCATGAGAATGGTTAACGTCTGTGCATCAAGCTTGACTCGTTTTTTTACCATACCAGGGATCGGCCGGCGATCTGATTTGAGATTTTGGAAGAACACGAAATGAAGCGTTTTGGAATTCTGAAATTGATTTCAGTTTCAAATTATTATTATTGTTGTTGATTCAGAATAAGCTATTCACCTGTGCCCAACAACACTATTCTTCACTAGCTGAAACGGCTTCGGCGATGGCAACAGCATTTCATCGATGAAGAGGGCGTTCCCACAAGATCAATCTTTAGGATGAGATAGTTAGTAACAATGTCTGGCTAGCCGCAATATCGATTCATTAGTCGCTGGAAAGCGTTGTCCGGTATCGTGCGCAACTCATAGTTCAAAATAAAATGAAGTTAATGATCATGGTATTTCTTGCTGTATTTGTACTAATAATAAAATATTACTTCTTTTGCGGTAACCATGACCATCGCTCATGTTAGTGGGCACGGCGTTGTCCTAAAGTTAAGTTTTAAAAACGTGGATGCTCATGCTCAACTCTGTGGGCTATTTTGTCTCCATGTTACATTCTAAGTATATTTAAAGAATAACTTACCCATATATTGCGCCCGCTTCACCCGCCATGAATACCATCTCCTTNGACTCGGTGACTGAAAGAATTTGTCCACGCATTCCAGGCTGAAAATCACTATACTTGAGCCATTTGAAACATTCTCCGATCTGACCCTCCCATGGTTGATTACAATTGGACTCGTTTGACGGGGAAAACGAGTAAGTGTTGTCCAATATTGTGAGTTTCGGACCGTACAATGCTTCCGTGATAAAATACCTTCCGTTGGGAGCAAACGTAAACGAATTTTGGTCGGGGTGCTCATGACCCGGGTTGAAACTTTTCCACCCGTTTATTTTGGATGGATATCGTTTATTCAACCGAATATATTCCACGGCTTCGCCGTTCGGTACGGCCGATTTAAATGAAAGAAACGTATTGCCGGCCTTCATGGGTAAACCGGCCCCGTACGTCGCCACGCCCCAATCAGGAAATACATGTAGTTTTGAATCACGGCATGGATTGGGATTGGGACGTATCGGTTCTATCGAGGCGTTATAAAAGATGTACTCAGTGTGTAATGTTGAGTAGACGGAAGANTTTGATGGCGCGAATGGTTTGTTTTTAGGCATCGCCAATCGTATTTGATCGGCGAGCCAATTGCCGTAACCATTTTTAAGTATAAAGCTATCTAAAAACACTAATTGCGAGCAAGGACCGAAGAACCAATTATGATTCGCATCTCCGATGCCAGCAGCACGTTGAAATCCTGGAAGAATCGTTTTGTAGTAGAACCAGAAATGATTTTTTATCCACGGATTCGACGTATGATCCACTCCAAAATGTCTTTTGGCGAGATAGATATAAGTAGTTAATCCCCGAGAAGTATAACTACCGTACGATACTCCTTCATCGAGCGACCCGTCCGTTACGTGCTTCAAAATTTCCATTGCGAAATCTAGGCGCTCCCTGGATATGGAAATCCAAGGGGATGCAATTTCAGGTTCAGAAATTGATGTAACGAGACCACCCATCAATAAAGCCACGATGTTGGTAGCGGCGTGATTGTGAATGTATTGTCGAGACCAGCCGTGCCGGTTTTTAGAAAGTATTAAATATAGAGTCTGGGAGTGCTTTTTGATTGCAGATAGGTAATCGCGTTGCCTTGCACTATCAAATCGATCGTGTAAAATATCGAATGCGGTGGCGAATCCATACAGGGAATGTCCAATCGGCACTTCGTCCACATTGTAACTTACGGCAACGTACCAGTCCGGATAACTGGCCATATTATCCATGAATTTTGTTACCAGATCGAAGGCAGCTTCATCTTTTGGGTATAGGAAGCAATACATGGCAAAGCAACATAAATTATTTCCGTACACTTCGTTCCATCTAGACGCGAACACGGAATGGTTTTTCGGTGGTAAGAAGTGGTCGGGTCGCTTTTTAAATTCTTGGCCAGCTAATCGAATCTGTCTGGCAATTTTGTCGTGCGTGTCCGAAGATCTCGATTGGAGAATCACTTTTTCTTGACTGGAGAAATACAGCATGGGAAACGGTTTTGTCGCGCTTCGAGCTCTTTTCCTAAAACTAGCGAAATTCGACGCGGCCGTGGTGATTCCCAGACTTAGCAGAAGAAATGCACCGTACGTCCATCTCGCAGAAAGCATGGCATTGACGAATTTCGCTATTTTCAGAGCTGCTTCATTATACTAACGCAATTACGAGTAAAAATAAAACAGTTGTTATAGTGTGGACGATGTATGAATGCCACTGGATTTCAAGATTCGATCAATATTATAAACATGTGGACGAATAAACTCAGGGGACTATACGCGGGGATTTCCCTGCTTTTGAACTACTCAGCATCAATCATAGTAATGAACATCGGATTACGAACTTATGCAGATAACTATGTACTAGGGTTATGACTAGAAAAAAAACTTAAAATTTTGTCTGTCCTGTAGTCACAAACGATGAACATTTGTGTCGTGATTTCAAAATTAATAAAAGTTAAGGCTTTTTAAACANANACCTTCCAGCTTTTCCAGTTTTCACTGTATGAAGGATATGCTTTTTTGTAGATCCTCCAACATCCTCAACAAATCCAACTCTCAGCTGCAAATTTGGAGATGATATGGTAAAACACTACGAAAACTTGGTGCAATCCATCAGCCAGAATTTCAAATGAAAATATTAGAAAACTGAGGATGGAGGGATGATTTTCAGTTTATCTATGTGCTGTGCAGACCATGCCGCTCTTTCAGAGAAAATAGTATATTACCACTAATCAAATGGCATAAACTTCCAAGTCCCCAGATGGAGAATGACTCNTGAGATATCATGCTTATTCATCGCAAATGCGTGTCAGGAAGCCTGGTATTTTAACCAGATGTCCATAGAGGGAATATACTGGAGCCCGATCGATTATCGGTTCGCCGATAATATCGAGACGATATCACACTTTGAAAGAATTATCGGTATCGGCCATTGCAGCTGAAAAATTATCGGCAATTTTCGTGACGTCACAACATGGCGGTAGGAAGTCAGAAAACTATAATCTTTGACCGCTAGAAGGAGAATATTGATATATTTCGCATAGCTTACACTTAACAGGTGTCCAGATGTAGCCTTTCTAGATTATTTCATGTTCAAGTATAATAATGGCTGTAAAGATGTTCAAATGAATGCTCTGAAGCTTTGAAAGTGTGCTTATGTATATTCAACTTCTTTTGAATATCGGCTGAATGTATCGGGATCATCGGTCAAGGTGTGAGATATCGGTTTTATCGGTATCGACCACAAAATCCAATATCGGCCGGGCTCTAGAATATACCAAAGATCATATTCTGCTATCTTTGCGCTGGAATGTCCTGCAGCGATAAAGTGCCATAANACCNCATTGGAAGTCGAATATGTCGGTTGTAGATGTCTCCATTGCACTAACATATTAACAGAAAGGGGAGTCAAATTGATGGATGAACTTTACCAGCAGTGCAAAAGCACATATATTTGAAGATTAAATTTGTAGCAAAGAATACCTTAATTGTAATTTTTTTCTGTATTTGGACCAGTGGCGAAAATTGAAGTTGGTTTATGCGGGACATTTTTTTCGATTTGAAGAAAATGATTATAATTTTATTAATTTATACCAAAATGTTCATTAATTCCTGCTACAGGCGAATTTTTTTTTTCAAGTCATAACCCTAGTGTACAATCATGTATCACAGTTTACGATATTACATACTACGTACGAGTCTTAATACATGATCCCACCTCAAAGAAACGACACACGCTGAACTGAATATGATCGGAAAACTATTCTCGATGAGTAGGATGCCTAATCCTTAGTACAGTGTTCACGTCCATAGTATGGTTTATCCCATTTGGATTCTGATGGCAAGGCGCTAACGCTCATTAATGGTATGTCATTGTAAACTTTCAGAAGCATTAAAGTCGATCCTCTACAGCAGGACTTCTCAACTATTTAAAGGGGCACTGCGCTCTAAAAATGATGTGGTCTCAAATTGAAGGTAAAAACGAACAAAATTTTTTGGCCGCAGCCATTTCCTTCAGAACGCCACCGTAATGGAGCTGCAATTTATTGAAATTTCTACAAGACCAGCTGCCGCGGCTGCTTAACCCGTTACATGGCACGATGTCTTCATCGTCGCACTTACTCGACGCGATAAGGCAGTCAGGCAGAGAACGAAACTTAGACACATTTCCTTCATAACATCGGCTGAAAACTATCTAAAATTCGTTCTCTGCGTGACTGCCTAATCGCGTCGAGCAAGTGCGACGGTGAAGATATCGTGCCATGTAACGGGTTAAGCAGCCGCAGCAGCTGGTCTTGTAGAAATTTCAATAAATTGCAGCTCCATTACGGTGGTCTCATGAAATAATTTACAGCCATAAAAATGTACTATGGAGTATGGACTATATTCATAATACTGTAAAGCGGTATTGGCAAAAGCAATAAGCGAAATGTATTTATTGTTCCGTCCGTTACAGCTAATGGCCAGATGGACAGATTTCATTTATAATGGATACAGTTTTATCAGGGATATCTAGAACTAGATATCCCTGAGATCTATTAAAGAACTACGTAAATACTGAGACAGAAAAGGTGTGGATTCAATGCTGAAAAGGACTGCATTCGGACCGCGGTCCGTCAGTTGAGTAGCGATGCTTTTACAATACATCGGGAAAAGCAAAATAATATCTCATCGCCGCTGACACACAATCTGCGCAAAGCGATATCGAGTTTCGGTCTGGGAAGATTGCTTCATCGANTCTACAGTCAACATTGATTGCCAATGATCGCTGATGTCGGAAATGTTGAACTGCTCACTTCAGCATCGCCGTTGCTACGCAAATGAATTTTGTCGAGCCGTTCTATAACTTAATCAACTGGTATAACCTACTGGCGCCTGTGGCTGTGTGGCACAGCTATACACATGTGGATTGCCCGAGGTCACTTTTCACGGTCTGGTAGGAGGGTGGCGGAAATCCAGCAGAAATAGTTATGTTGTCCAATGCCTCGCAGGAAAGCCTCACGTTTCAAAGCGTAGCAGGCAGAGTTGACTACCGTTTTATCTTAGTTACAAATGATCATATCGATAGTATTTATCAAATAGCATAACTAGATATGAACAAAATCGAGTACCTGCGTGATTCCATTCCGAATTGAATACTAGGCTTGAGGCTTCCAGTCGAGTCGAGTATTATAGTATCGGGGCCTACGATAGGGCTGGGCAGAATGATTCGACTCGAATCATTCGAGTACTCGAATCTGAATCGAGTGGTATTTTCAATGATTCGAGTCGAGTGGTAAAAGACGATTTTTTCGAGTACAGAAATTACACGCTCCTTGCAACTGAGAGTTAATTTACTAACGAGAATTATAATTTTGATACTATTTTCCACTGAGGAAGCCTTGAAACCATGATAAAGCCTTGATACCATGATAATCCATGTCGCAGCATACCAGACATAGTACAAAAGCTACGAACGTTACTGGAAATAACACATTTCCGAAGTCATGATCATCACGCAACATTGTCAAGAAGTGCAATGAAATCGGTATGGTCGTAAAAATACCGAAGTATCTATAATGTGACGGATAGCAGGATTATGTCCTTTGTGGTGGCATAAAAGGTACATATTTGAATTTTTACATAGTACGTCTGTTATGACGTCATAGTGAGTGATACTCGAATACTCGACTCGACTCGAAGCGTAATACGTGATTCAGAATCGAATCACTCAGGTACTCTATTTTGCCCAGCCCTACCTACGATACCATAATACTCGACTCGACTAGAAGTATCGTAGGCCCCGATAGTATCATTCATTATGAGGTCCTAGGAGTATGGATGACGTGGAAATTTAGGTTAGAATACCCTTTTATGCGATCACCAAGTAAATAATGCCATACATATGTTATTGCACGTTGTGAGTGACAGTGCTGTTGGTTGATCGCGACTTCGCAGAAAATGTAGGTTTCACGCGTTCCACGTTCGCAACAACGTACCGAAACTATAATACCGTTCATGATATTTGTGGACAGCGGCGTGTAATTTAAAAAAAGGTTTCACTGCTCGACTCGAATCACTACAATAAATGCTCGATTCGGATTCGAGCACTCGAATCATTGTGCCAAACGAAAACATACACAAGTAAACCAGTACTAACGTCAAAAGTAATGATGACTATGGCAGGAGGAACCGGATTATAAAAATGGTCAACATTTTCAAATCAGGAGTAAACAGTAAGAAAATAACAGGTACGGTAACACGAAAAGAACGACATTCTGTACCGTACTTTTCGTTAAAATCCAATCGAACAGCNCCAATGCCCCACACATCATTATACGTTTACTGGTCGACTGAAAGCTAGACTGGACCCTGTATTCTGACTTTCTAATAATGAAGCGACAAATCAAACCATGCTATCTTACTGTAGGCAAGCTGCCGTTAAAACGAGCAATGGTGACATCAGAAGGGTGTTAGATAAATGGATAGCGCGAACGCGCTGCGTCATTCGATAGTAGGCCATGTGCAATTGTGCATGTTTAAACGCGTCCATCGGTACGATGTATAGGCTATCGCACAGATTTGACCTTAGACATATATATCGCTGCGATAATTAGGATAATTCTTTAAATATCAGCTACCTTGTTTGAAAATGTTCAAACAGCTGCCTCCTATTTTTCATTGAAAATCTTATTGATGTGACAAAACGTATCGCTTCAACGCTGCAGATGATCGCTATGTTACTCCCTGGAGAATAGATTACGAATCTTCTGCTCGCTTTCATGGTCTNGCGAACGTTCCAGCAAGCAATGCGTAACCGTACTNCACTATATCCTCATCGATTCGAGTTGTCTGAAAGCGAAAACTAGGTCTTCGCAAACGTACTCGAGAAGCCTTATTTGCTAAGCCGAGGGTAGGGAGAAAGTGTCCGAGACAATATTCTCGATTTGTATTTGCTATAGCCTACCCCTGAGTTACCAAGTATGATAGATGTATCGGCCAAGTTTCTCAAATCAAAATATTGTGTATTCTTGAATAATCCGGCGTGCATCTTCAACATGCCGACTTATTTTTCGATATGCTATATTAAATATTCAATATGCAGTACATATAGCATTTCATGCCGACCTGTTCCCCATCAGTAAGGATTATACCAAGATAGGCCTAATGCAGACTTCACGACTGGATGGTTATGCTGCAGTTATTAAACATAACATCGTTGGGTTATATTTTTCATCTGAACAAGTCACACACAATGTACAATGCNATAAGACACAATGCGATGTCATGAACAAAAGCGCACAAGTACAGCACACGCGCGTCAACGAAGAACAACTACCATATGATCAGGACTGAATACCATTGCTCTATCAAGTATGCCGGACTCCAATTGTGGAACAGCATCTCGCCGGCTATCCGACAGTCGTCGAGCATGTCCGCATTCAAGTCGAAATACAAGCAATTTCTTCTAAATCAATACTAGCCAGTCTTCAGGATTACCGGACCACGACCTAACATCGACATCGCCCTCCGCCACATGCCACCTTATATTCTCTGCATTACTTTTCATTCAGTGTGCATGCCTCTTATTTACTTCGCCTAGGCTAAGGTGGCTGTCTGATCTTAATGGCTACTCCAAGTTGTTTCGACACCTTCCTATCTTTTCATTGTATCGCAGTCTTGTGATGTTTTGAAACGATGAAAATATTAATAAACCTGATTGATTGAACAGATAGGAGGATGTCGAACTACACGCATCAGTAGCGATCCTTTACTCTAACATCGACCTTGGCCTAGAGCAGTGGTTCCGACCTTTTTGTCTTCATTCCCCACTTCAGATTTATTCCGAGCCTTTATTCCACACCTGGACCGTAACAGCACTTTGTCAGCCCGCCCAAAAACGTAGGTCTTGGGCCCCAGAACCCTCTCAACTCCGCTGAGCCTGTACGCTTTTTCCCTGCAACTTATCAGTTACATTGGGTCTAATGTTTAGTGCGTCGCCATATTTCGACTAAACGCGCGAAGCGCGAAAAATTTATATAATTCGTGTTTGAATCGGCCAATATGATCGGGAATTGCATATATTTTGCTATCAATTTTTTATCTCCTCTCTGATCACGTAATCAGATTTACCGGTAGAGCTGAGTGAGGTGTGTTGGAAAAGNNANGACCCCTAAATAAGAATTGAACATCNTCGNGCGGANCCGTTGGTATATTGATTTCGTTACATTATGCTATTTCGTGACCTCCTATANCTGCTATGTCAAAAGATATGGAAATNGCCNAAACNAAAAGGCACACACGATTTCAAATTGGTATTGCTTTACTGGCAAATAATTTTTCCCTGNGGGATGGCATTTCTCCAGTGGGGTTCAGATCGCCAGGACAGGAACATTCGGCGCCAGCCACCTAGCCAATTAAACATATATGTATAATTGTATATTGTATATATATCGAAGTTTTGAGTCNNTCNCNTANNNACATTCCTTCTCGGCCAAGGTCTTCTCGCTGCTGATCGTTCTGGCACACTTCTCGGAGTTGCATGTTTCATGCAGGGCTTTGGAGCCGGAGCCCGGAGCCGGAGCCCCGGAGCCGTGCATTTTTACCGGAGCTGGAGCCGGAGCTGGAGCTCTACATAAAATTCAGCCGGAGCCGGAGCTGGAGCCAGTTATTTGAGGGGTAGCTCCGGCTCCGACGTATTTCATAAGATGCTATTATATATGCAACAACCATATCTGCTGAGTTCAGATAATTCAACAGCAGGCCATCGCGAAATTAAGAATCTTTTCCTCTTTGACGCTACCTTTTCCGACTAACCATGTTCCTTGGGATTTAACAGCAGAGCAGTCATATTTTCAATGCTCAATTTTCATACATGAGTGCCGAACCTCGGTATGCTAAATATGCCTGTGAATATTGTGGATTCGGCATACCCGCAATTTCATCACCTGCACAACCTTGTTGGCCAATTCTACGATTCGAAAATAATGATCACGATGTATTATGCGAAATGGGAGAGAGGATAAAAACGTGATTTCGTTGTACATGTAGATATGACGAGCACGAGCCGAGAAATTCCATCTCATCGTTGCTAGGAATCGGATGAGCAAATGCTCATTGTTTCGTGATACTTCTTTAATCGGGCCGCGAAATTGGACAGTGTTATTGTGTATAGGCTATGCAAGTATACATGCGAATTGGAATTGATTACTGTGCATGATCGCCTTTCACTCCAGTGAGGATTTTCGAGCGTAAATAGGGGATGGCAGAAGAGTAGCCCAAAACGCCGTTAGACTCAGCAAACAATTGTCGCGGTGCGAGATACTCAATGCGATGTCAGGACCCCACGGTATTATGTTGGAGGCAAATTACTGATTTGAATCGCGATTTCCNATTTGTAATCATCTGTTTCGTAAATTCATTCTTGATGTCTGTTTGATACTCTACTTGGGTATATTGTGGGTCGACTGTATACCGATTGCTGGGCTCAGTTTGCAAGGACAGGACTATTTGGCATCTGGACATATCGATATCGAAGATTTCCGCTAATATACGACAATAATTTTTTGCCTATATTTCATCGTCGACGATCTTTCTGCGAGCGCGAACGCGAGAAGACTTTCTCTCGAAATTTCGAATATAGTTAGACTCAATCGGCTAAATCAGGCGTTTTTTCATTTTCAGGAGGGGGTCGGCTACAAAGAAAGAAATCGTGTGACTATTAAACACGCGAAGAGTGAAGAAAAATTTTACTTACTCTTTTAGTTTATTGTAATGTAAGACGATTACCTAAAAATGTGGCTGGACCCTGGATCTGCCAATGCGTCGTAACTGATATTTTAGTCATCAACATCCCAGGTGTCGCGGTCAGACAAATCAACATCCCAAGTGTCGCGGTCAGACAAATCATATTTTTGGTTGGCCTTGCAAGTTCACAATCTGAGCAATTCAATTTCGATAATATAATAGGATTTCGATNATATAATGGGAAGTTAGCTCGCGNGCTACTCAAAACCTTCTCNCGGGCCACATATGGCCCGGAGGCCGCGGGTTACCCACCCCTGATATAGACTGACACCTTCGATAGTTTTCAGAGCCGGAGCTGGAGCTGGAGCCGGAGCAGTGGTAGTAATGCGGCTGCGGAGCTGGAGCCGGAGCTATTGTATGATAGAAGAAAGCTCCGGAGCCGGATCTGGAGCTATGCAAATTTACGGCTGCTCCAAAGCCCTGTTTTCATGGCCTATAACATATGCCATGGTGTGTCGTGGCGCAGTAATGGCCGACGCCGACGTGTCTATTTCTATAAATTCTACGTATTTTCGTGGGGGAAGGGTACCTAATAATCAGATATTCGGCATTATTAAATCGCGCACCCGCGAAATTTTTTTGAAAAACTGACATAACTTTAACAAAAGATACTTTAATTTATGTTCATTCACGAAATAATTTTGGGCCCCTTCGAGCTCGCCCCCCCTCCATTAGGGGGTTTGGGCTGCGGCAGTTACGGTCCGGTTCCTCACTACGCAGCACTTTTGTCATCACAGAGCAGCTATTTGCTGGTTTGACTACACAAGACACACAACCACACCAGTACGCAAGACAGTCGCCTATAACTGCAAAATAAAACGAATTGTGAACCGATACCAGTAAAGCTCAAAATTTCGCGAAAGCGTTATTTCACGTCAAACTAGTCGTGCTGGATGCGTTTGTGACGCCATCATTGGCCATCCAGAGTTAAACATGAGGTTTTGTGTACAACACACGCAATATCACTTTTGATACATACATTTAAATGCAGTTAACTGGTAACGGTAATTGCGCAATGCGCATGCGTCTCCCTGAATATGTAGACTGTCCTGTATATAGTTTTGAACAAATGCGTCTATTCCCCACCAAAACCCATTGAATTCCCCACCAATGGGGAATTCCCTACCGTTTGGGAACCACTGGCCTAGAGTGCCTGATGTCACAGTTCTTTTCGATGTTGATCTTTCTTGAAGCCGCGGCCCTTTCTATTAGTTCTTTCCATTCCTTGTGAGCGCTTTCTTTCGTCGGGTCTTCAGTTGCTGTAAAGAATGACACGGCGAACAACAGAGATTTGTCAATGCATCCAAGTCGCATTCAAAACCAATCTCATTTTGGTAAAGTTTGTCTATTGACCGACTCGTGGGAATTACGTTTCAGCGGGATTTAGCTGTGTTGCCGACAGTTGAATATTAGTCATACTCATACCGCAAGTTTACAGGGACACGTCTAACATAGCGTTCTCGCCTTCCTTCACATGTCACCACACTTTTTCGCTTGTCCTTTTATTTTATCTTCTTTTACTCTTCATTCGCATTGTGTACAATAGGACTCTTCAAAAATGACTTTTTTTCTCAAATCGTACTGGCTACTTGATAAAATTGTTAGGTTACCTAATTTAAGCCTACACACAAAATTTGGTTCAATTCCAGCCAGTAACCGCTTTGCTACAGGAGAAGAAAGTTTTCATTTATTATACAAAAATAAATAATTAAAAAAATTGAAAATTTTCTGTTCGCCCCATGAAAGTGTTAGGCAGTCTATAGAAACGATGCTCACCAAATTTACTTCAATTCCAACCAGTGGAAGCGGAGTTATTGCCGTCGAAAAATTTTGATTTGAATAAAATAGTATTTACGCTGACCGATTCTTTGTTTATTTATTATAGTTGTGCTCACCGTAAATACTATTTTATTTAAATCGAAATTTTCGGACCAGCCCTCGAAGACGTCTGTTTCAGACCAAATGAGAAAACCATCCCTAGCAATCACCAGGGCTCAGCCTAGAGAAGGCCCTCGGTCGCTCCAAACTTTTTGTTACACACCGTAAGATTACGAATAAACGGAATCGGGAGAGGCGGACATATTTTTATCAAAACATAAAAGTTAGTTTTGCGAGCTTGAAAACGGCCTATTTTGCAATATTACTAGATATTTTGTGGCGACTAAAAAAGTTACCACTTTTTCCAGAATCCTGAATGACCGACAAGATAGCGTAATGGTGAAGCGCCCGGCTTCGTGATCGGTAGGTCGTGGGTTCGATCCCCGGCCGGGTCAGACCAAAGACCTGATTAGTATCACTGGTATCCATGACTTCCCCGCTTAGCGCTGGTGCATATGGCCTACTGGGATAGCACGGAGGGGTGTTGCATGACTTAAAAAGCCGTACAAGGCTCTATCTGCACCTCCCCGTAGTCCAGCGGCATGTGCATTGTGCATGCACAATGCACATCATTTAATCATGATATTGCATACGCACATATCGTGTTTATCTGTATATATCATGAGCTCGTATATATGCCGAAAAAACATCAATGACAAAAATAAATTACGCCCGTTCCTTTTCTTTCGCTTGATCTTCCGCATACGTATTTCGCGTCAATTATGACGATTTTAGTCGACCCTGTCCATTAGCGTTGCTGTGAAGGAGGACGAATTACCAATAAGGATGGCATTTACACGTTGTCAGAGGACATTTTCGATTTCCTTAAAAAGGAGGACAAATCTTCCTAAATTAGGGTCACCATATTTTGGAATCCCGAAGCGAAGGTACTTAAAAATCATAAAAGTTAGGTTATCGAAATTGAAAACAGCTGATTTTGAAATATTTACTGGAAATCTTGTTGTGTTGACTAAATAAAAAGTCATCAATTTGACTCGGCTCACGCATTATCCGCTTTTTACGATACTTCTATGGTGTCGGTTGCTTGAATCCCGATTGACTTGCTTGAACGTCCGCATTACCTATCTTATGCCGATTTTCCGTAAACCCAGTTCATTAGACTAGCTATATAAGCTGTAAATGAGGACAATTTGCCATAAAGGATGACAACTAGGCGCCCTCGAAGGACATTTTCAATTTCCGCAAAAAAGAAGACGAAAAACCCTAAAGAAGGACATATGGTAGCCACTAGCCATAGCCTCTATACAGATCAAATGGCGAGAAGGAATCTAGATAAACTCCAACACTTAGGTAGGCATTTTCGAGTCGACCTCGAACCTGCGACCCATTTGTGTTGCAGCGGAGCACTACCACTACGTTCCTTGCCGCCCAGGCTATACCCAAAGAGCTATAGGGTAGGGGTTGTTCCAAAATAAGTTTTTTTTCGGATTCCAGCAATTTACTGATAAATTGTCAGGTTACCCTAC
>ATSW01014370.1:0-14287 GCA_000444245.1 Botryllus schlosseri | reverse complement strand
CAGCGATCCTGCTCCAAGCGCTCGGCGGAGTTTGCGCATTGTTATTTGTCAAAGGGGTGATTTAGGCATGTGCAGCCCCGCGAAACAAAGTCTTAGGTAAAGAATTGAATGTCGAGAACTATCGATCGTGCCGACGTGCCCAATTGGAAATCGCTCACGTTATATTCACCGTGAAAATCCATATAATTTCTTGTTCTGATTCGAATCAAATTTGAAATGTCATTGATATGACATACCATTGGCATCAAATGAATGTAGTGAACAACCTGCAACATTGTCAGTCTCTATGGGTTATGTCGCAGTTATGGTAGACATCAAGTTGAATGTTGAACTAAGAATATTTTATTTGCGGTTGAGTGAAAGGGTACGTACCTCATTTTTCCCTATTTGTACGACTCGAAGGTTAACACTAGACTTGGAATAGTAGTAGCACATTACACTCCTTAACTACGGCAACGTCTGGAGTTGTGAAATTATGAACAGCAGATACCCAAAGTCCTGTGAAAGTTTTTCAAACTCATCCAATCAGACATTGCATGGTAAAGGAATGTTGATCTGTCATACTGTTTCTGTAGCTGCATGCCTAAGTACATCTTTGTGCAACTTCAATGGAATATAGCACGCTATTCAATGCAAGATCAAAAAATAGGTGTATTTCATCTCGACACAGCTGTTTCCCACACTCATGGAGATAATTTGTAATATTTTGATTTTGTGGCGGATTTGAATGACAATTCAATTCCGAATGCATGAATTTGCCAGGTTTGCAATTCTTGTCCGTTGATCACGATGAGGATTTGTCTTTCTCACGCAGGCCTTGACCAAAATCGATACTTGGTTAATGAAAACGAAGGGGTTGTCAGATCGAGTCCGGTGTCTGCCAGAGTGTTGCTGGAAAACAACAACCATTCTCCAAAATCGAATGTCGCCAACAGGTCTGCCGACGGAATCATCGTCGAAAAGCTGGAAGAAATCAATAAAATCACGGCAAAATTAACGTGTGACACGCAGACGCAAGCATGCCGAAAGTAACATGCGCGACACTAACGTGATTCCCCTTCCCTTTGAAACCTACTCCACTGCCGCCAATATATTCATAATAATCGCGCTATTTTGTTAAGACGGCCGCTTTAAAATATTATGTGTGGTATCCTTTTCACGCATCTCACCTATTATCCTGCAGATATTTATTCACGTTTACGGCCATCAATTTCGCTTATTTCACAGTCGAGCGTTTCATGACATGATGCTGACACACGTTGTAGGTGTGACCATGATGAAAATTTGGAGGTACCATCGGAAATATTTTTCACAGTGGCTTTTGTCACAGATATATTGTAAGGCGGTGCATACAAATTGTGTCACGAACAAATTTTTAGGGGCCTTCCACCCGCACCCAGGTTATGCCAGTGGTTACAGCTTTGACTAATTCTGCCAATTACAAGTGGTAATTCCGTGAGAGACGAACACGTTTCTGTCCCTGTGGCTTATGACATTGTGGTTTTGATTTGAAAATAGAAACATATTGTTGCTTGAAACATCAATACTAGGATTTTTTTTCTCATTTGCACTCTGAATGTCCGCTGAAACTGTAATTGAACATTTGATAGGTATAACAGTAGCTCCATGTAGTTATGTACACTATGTCAATCCGAATGCAAAATATATTTCGATTAACCTCTCTCCCCGTAATTTTGTATAGGTCATTAGCACAATTGCATACTAGAATGGCTCTTAGCGTTATGATTCATTGCCATACAACCGAAATCGCCTATAAGAGAGCCTTTGCCCGCTTGATCATCTATTCACCGTTCGTTGATTTGAACATTATGAAGTGTTGCTTTGATTTACGCGCAGCGCCGATCTGCATTCTATTGTTGTTCGTTTTTTTGATTGTTACATATTGCATTTCTCACTGTGCCGTTGACATTCCTAGCATTTTTCACTCGACTTCAATTCATTGGTACTAGAAGTGGGAAGACATTTTGTGAGCTAGCTTTCTCTATTGTCATGTCTCGCGTACCGGTAACGAAAGTCTGACAAATTACGGCATCTCGTTTGAATGGAAAAGTCTTACAGTGTCAGGAATGATTTCGCTTTTGAATCACCTATTTGCGTAACTGGTAACCAACTTAACGACAGTACAACAACTATGCATGCACAATACTATTTTAGGTCCTGGAGAAAAGAGTCCAAGCTCATCGTCTATTGCTATTCTCATCCAGAAAGTATAAATTACACGTAGATGTTTAGAGTTTGGGTCATTGCTCCATTTGTTGCCCCTTCTATACCGCATAATCTGATGTCGTCTAGTTTGAAGCATGCATGCAATTGTTCGTTCAACAGTTTCCCGCCATCATAATACATTTAGCTGTTTCTATCGTACTCGTTAACTTTTCTGTCCCTGTGTGTGAACACGCTATTCTGCAAACTTGTATAGAGTACAAGTAGTATGGTAGGGCATCAGTGCAGTGTTGCGACGAAGTTGTTTGTCAAGGCTGAACGGTGGATTTTTGAAAACGGGGTTTCATCATTGTCTGGGGATTTCTCCACCCGAATAGAGCCCGCATCCTCCCACTGCATGATTCTTCAGTAGTTAACAAAACGTAGAGCTATGGTCCTCTTTGATTAGTGCTAACACTCTCGGGCGGCGAGCTACTGTAGTGATTTAATCCGCATGCTAACACCAACAGATTGCTGGTTTGATGTCAACACCATAATTACGTAAGTGTTGGGGAGTTTATCTATGCTCCTTGCCATCTCATTCCTGTAAGCGGTGTCTTATAAAAGCCTAGAAGTGGGCCGTGCTACAAGTCGGCAGCTACGGAATAAAAATGAAGAAAATTGGCCTGGTGTGAATGACCATGACCATAGTAGTCGACAAACAAACTCCAGGCCATACTACATGGTACGGATCTTGCAATCACTTCGTCAACGTATCATGATGCCAAATTTTTCAACAATTCCAGCTACTGGTAAGTGTTCACCATAGATGGCAAAACGACCATTCGACCAAGACACTGAGTTTTATAGAAAATTTACTATGAAGATGGTGACTGGGAAAGATCAACAATGAAAGTATTCTGGAACATAGCGCAAGCTAGGCATAGATTTATGGAGGTGAAAGATCTCAGCAGTCTAAATACTAAAAATCGTGGATTGGGTGCGTGCTAGGCCTATGATGGAAATCTTGCATATTTCTCTCGTCTCCGATCCATCAGGTGACATTCTATGATTTTACTGAATAAATCTCGTTTGAGTAGGGTGTACGCCATGGACAGCATTCTGCAAGCGGCCTTGTTGAGATATCTGAACAGAAAAGGATATTTGTAGCAATGTTGTATATATTAAACAAAAGACTATGCACACTTACTTAGATCCATAGCAGAACATTGCCATTCCGAGTTCTAGCCCCATTCCAAAATCACATTCATCGTTGCCCAGCTGAACATACCTGATCAACTCCTGTAGTGGATCAAACGCATCCATTCTGATGTCATCGTTGGGTGCTTCATCAATATTTTTGAACATTTTTATCAATTTAGATTTGGTTTCGCCAACTGGGCGGTATCCGACTTCATTTTCATCGAGCGGGACTACCAGCCCAGCGCCATGAAGCCCTGGTGCAACAATAGTTTTGGCACGTTCTTTGACACAGAGTTGAGAGTCCACGTTGATACCACGACATCCGCAAAACACATTTAGAGACTCTTTTAGCTGCTCCAACTTAGATTTCAATTCTTTGCCTTTGGCAGTTGTCAGTCTACAGTCAAGACGGTGTTGAATTTCGTAGAATATATTGTCCCCCAATATTGCAATTGCCCAGTTGTCATCGCTAGTGCGAGCTACCACACATTTGTCATTTTTTGGGTCGTCTCTCCAGTACCCAACGTGATATGTCGCTTCCCGCTTATCTTTTGATATGATTGTCGTCATAAATTCAGGCGGATCAAAATAGAACCTCCAATGCATATGAAGTTTGAATTTATCACCTTCATCTGCAACTAGTTCTTTTGACAAGACTTCATAAGGACCTACAAGCTCAAAGTTCAGGGTGTGCATCAATGCGCTGCGGGGGCTCGTGGGGTTTATTTCCTTGCAGAAGTCCCATAGGTCAAAAAAATCTTTGGGGAAAGATAACCCATATGCGTTGTTTAATAATGTTCGATTTTCCTTGTGATCAACTTTTGAATTACTTGAAGTGTCTCCTTTGGAGTTTTCCTTAAGCTCTTTTCGAGGCTTACTACGTTTTGTCGATACTGAAGTTTCAACTGTCTTTCGCTTTCTGGCAGGCATATTTTTTAATCAGTCAAGGCGGCAGATCTACGAAGAATGCAAACACAAATTAGGCTACAGCTCTACACATCAAAAATCCTTTTTGGAACTCTATAGGCTACTGCAAGAGTTACCTTACTGGCCTAAAGTGTACTTTGATATCATGGCTATAAATGGTACCTAGAAATGTCCGGAATATACTCTGATGAAATGTGAATTTATAGTTTTACGGTTTGTTCTTCATTACGATTCCATCTATTCTCTTCAATTTTTTCGAAAACCAAGTGCAGTAGGACGATAGGTGATAAAGTTAGGTTATAAAATACAGTGACTAAATTCAAGAATTAATAGAACCTGTACCACGATTCAATTTATTTTATCTAATATACAATTGAATAGTATATTCATATTGAAATAAATCCGAATATTTTTGGCTGACACTCGTCAGGGGTAATCGTCAGCAACTAGTAGAGAATTGGAATTTATCTAATATGGAAAAAACTGATACCAAACAGCAAGTTACAGTGAAGAGAAGAAAGAATGCCCAGGAATATTCAACTTTGACACCAGTGTAGGCCCTATACATAATGTCAATGTGGTGTCTGATTTAGATAAAAAGCGCAAGATGTGATATCATAAACATATGCACGTTATTTAGTGCATAAGAGCAAATGAGAAGCAAGTTCTTGGACAACTGGAACCAGATCGAGCATGATATGAAGTTCATATCATGATTATGAACACAATAGAACAAATAATAAAAGGATATAAATTTGTCGTATCATGAAGTGAAAACTATAGATTTTTATCATATCTCATCACAATCGTAAAACTGGATCCCCCAGGTTTGATTTTGCGTCAAAAAAGATTTCGAAAACTAATAAAACGGACCAGAAAACTGTCTGAAAACACGACATAACGACCTCAGAGATACGAACACCTCTGTTATTAGAAAACGTCATCCCAGCTACTAATCGACGTAATCAAACTTGTACTAGCCCAAGATCTAAAAACACTGATTAAAAATAGCAATGTTCAGTCTATCAGTCATCATAACTACGAAATCAGGTACTCCAGCCGTTCAAAAATTATTTTTCGTGACTACCGTTCCATGCAGGATCTATCAGTAAAGGGGCCGCATTTTTAATTCGCGGGCTTCCAGTCGCCGTTATGCGAGGTTAGAAAACAGCTGATTACGACACCAAGCGCAAAGCGAATTGCGTTTTTCTCGTCTCTCGTCTGCGTTTCTAACCAACGTCGCTCATCTGTAACAATTTTTGCACCAATAAGAATCCGTGAAAATGTCATATTTCTTGTGATTAAGAGGCGTGTACTCTCGTTTATATTATCATCCCCGCCTCCTCAGAATCTTATAAAAGCTGTTCGGACGGCGTGGTCAACTCAATGGCCTGTGTGGCTGGTCGTCGGCGACGTCTCTCGAGGAAGCTAACCTGCGGCGCTTGAGATCACAAGTTTTGTGTATTGCCGATCAGTTGAAGTGGTATTTTTTGCTATTCTTCAGAATTTAATCATACAATTAAGCGCAGCTTGTCCAAATATACTGGTGTGCCGGTGTTGAAGCAAGGCAGCCCGCTGTGTCGTGTGGCAGCATCCACTATCCTTGTCACTGTGGCAGAAGGTTGAAGACAGGCATCAGCTATGGGGACCTTAACCGAGTCAACGATTCCCTTGAAGAATGTCAAGCGTGTCCAGTTTGGCATCCTCAGCCCTGATGAAATAGTATGTTGGCCTTGCGATTTGAGCTGATTCTGTTACCCATTATCACATTTTCGAGTATTTTACATCAATATTCTGAATAATATTGAAAAAACAGATCCAAGTATAACCTTCCAGTAATGAGTTAAAAGCATTACCCATTGCCAAACGAGCACGTATACGCTGTTACTGTTCCGTGCCATACCACGTCTTATGTATTACCCTGCTAGGCCTACCTGGATGGAATCGATGTCCTGTGCTCACACTATTATATTTCTTTTCTTTTTTAATAAATTACTTTGACTTGCAGAATCATCGCTGCTCACCTGTTATATTAGGCAAAACGTACTGAGATTCCAGTATTGCCCTGGTACAACACTAACATCCCATAATGTGACATTTCCAAACAAATTCTTGACAAAAACTTGACATGCTGTGGTGTGACTTTTGGTCAATGCTCATAAAATTATCATAGTTGATGCTCTATTTGACTGAACTTCTGAATTTATGGAAGCTTTATCCCTCATTAATAACTATGCATGTAGCAGTTTATAAGATTGTACTTCGTTGGATACCTGGTGTGTTCAACATGTGAATTCGAAATATTGACCGTCATCATTTTATATCTGCGTTGTTGGTGTGTGGAGCAATGCCCATGTTTTGAAATGCCGATGATTAAATAAATGATAGCGTGAACCGCTTGCGTCTTGACTTCTCTGGAGTACTTAGTTGTCCCAATGAATTAAGTAATGATATTGTAAAGTGAGCAATCTGTGATAGTATAATATAATATGTCCACGGGTGAAAGTAAGATTTACACCAGGCTGGTATATCTGGATAACAATTTTGCCTCAGACAAAGCTTTGTCAAATTTGAATGTCTTGTTGACATAAAATTGTTGTCCCAGTGATTCCTAGTCTCATGCATGTTTGACAAAATGTTCACTTAAACACAAGAGTAAAAATACAATTTCCTGCATGAGACAGTCTGTTGAGCTTCGGCAAAGTCTGATGCTGTGACGCTAAACGACTTGCATATCACATTTATGTACTTGAATTGATACTGAAATAGTTTCTTCATATTTCAGTGTGTGTGTAAATAATGAAATCTTGATTTGCGATTCACTATTACATTTCCCAATTGTAATAATAATATATGGCTTTCGCAGGCTCGCTAATTGCCGCAATTAATTTAATATTATAATGCATATGAAGTTATGACGTATACAGTGGCAATGCGGCTTAATGATTCACAATGTAAATCGTGGCTTTAGAATGCATGACTTCATCCTGATTTTGGCGGTGACAATTACGCGTCAAGTTAATGACTATTGAATATTTTTCCAGAAACGAATGTCTGTAACGGAAGGCGGGATCCAGTACCCTGAAGCATCCGAAGGTGGCAGACCAAAACTACTCGGTGTCATGGATCCACGGCAGGGTGTCATTGACAGAATGTCAAGGTAGCACAGAACGCACCCCAAGTCTTTTCAGTGCAATATCAATGACTCAAACTATTTCAAGATGCCAAACCTGTGCCGGTAACATGACTGACTGCCCGGGACATTTTGGTCACATCGAACTTTCCAAACCTGTGTTTCACGTCGGCTTCTTGACGAAAACAATCAAGGTGTTAAGATGCGTATGCTTTTACTGTTCCAAGCTGCTCGTTGATAAGGTAAGAAGTAAAAAGCAAAATACAGATTATTTTGGTGATTCAAGTGACTCTTTTTTTCAGAGCAATCCGAAAATCCGCACAATCGTATCGAAAACGCGTGGGCACGCTAGAAAAAGGCTGCTCCACGTGTACGACTTGTGTAAAGGTAAAAATATTTGCGAAGGGGGCGAGGAAATGGACGATAATTTTGATGTCCAGCAAAGGGAGGATGAAGAACCAAAAAAGTGAGTTAAAATATTTTATATTGACACAATGTTATTGATAAATTATTATATCATTTTATCTGAATAGTATCAGATCGGTGGTGCAGAAGTTAGACNATTTGGGATAGTGTTTTTTCACTGCTGTGTTGTCTCTGATTTCCCAAACGTCGGGATTTTGTCGAATTGGAACAATTGTTACGCATATTTGTTTTGCCGTTCTTACGTCGTGTTACTTCTTGACCAGACACTATTTTTGTAGATATATATAATATATATACACAATNTATTACATGGAACAGAAATTTCAATATTGTTTTCTGGAGTTTGCGCAATTGACCACGAATATTATTGTGTGTAACCGATGAGCGCTATTTTTTCTATCGAAGCTTTTGACAAAATTCAGCTGGGTTACATGCGCCTGTGCATATCATGTGGGAGTTGTTACAGTTTCACTATGTGGAAATCATCTGATATCATTCAAATTGCTGTTTATATATCAATATACTTGCAGGTCTGGACACGGCGGGTGTGGTAGGTATCAACCCAAAATTAAACGGGTCGGATTGGAACTTGTCGCAGAATGGAAACACGTTAACGAGGATTCTCAAGAAAAAAAGATCCCACTCACGGCCGACAGAGTGTACGAGATTTTGAAGGTAATATTTCAATGTTTTCTAGAAATGTAGTAAACTGTATTGATGTTTATTATCATATTATAGAGAGTGAGTGATGAGGAATCTGAAATTCTCGGAATGGATCCAAAGCATGCCAGACCAGAATGGATGGTCATCACCATTCTGCCAGTGCCGCCTTTGTGTGTCCGTCCTTCAGTTGTTATGGGGGGAGGTTCCGCCAGAAGCCAGGTAAGATTTGTGTGGACCGGTCTATTACCGACAATGGAAATATAACCATGACATGATTCGTTCTAGGACGATTTAACGCACAAACTGGCGGATATTATCAAATCCAATCAACAGTTGAAGAGGAATGAACAAAACGGAACTGCTGCTCATATCATTGCGGAAGATATTAAATTGTTGCAATTTCACGTAGCGACACTGTTCGACAATGAGCTGCCTGGCGTGCCAAGGGTAGGTTTGGTGGTCAAGACTATCAGCGGTAACTGGTAACTATATGTAACTTGATACTTGGATAGGATGATGTACTAATGACACCGGAGAATATATTTACAATGAATGATTTCATTAATTCTTATAAGCATTGTTTGATTATGACTTTGGAAGTTTGTGAATGAAGTAGCTTGGGCATTCAATGATTGCCTGTTTCTCCATTGCTGTGTGGTATATTAGCATTGTGCTAGTTGTCTTCATCGGTAATTGTGACCCACCAAATCACAGCGTCATCAGTCTCATATAGTAATCGTTGATAGTGGAGTAGAAGTAACGTAATAAATTTCTGGTCATGTACTAGTAGAGATTTCAAGTAAGCAAAAAAGTAATTATCTTAGGCCTCGTTTTGCTTGAAAACTGAACTGTAGGGTAGGACTGGCCTATGTAGTTTGAGCAGACAAAACTTACTTAAGTTATTGTTAACTGATCTGAAATGCAGATAAAATTTGAAAGTTTTTTTCCAGCGCCAACATTTTTCCTTGTTTCTTCCAGGCATTGCAAAAGTCTGGACGACCCCTGAAATCGATCAAGCAGCGTCTAAAAGCCAAAGAAGGTCGAATTCGCGGTAACCTGATGGGAAAGCGTGTCGATTTCTCGGCTAGAACAGTCATTACGCCCGATCCGAATCTCAAAATCGACACAGTAAGGGGACATAAATATTGCTGCGTCTTAACAATAGTTGTGTACATTTTCAATTGTCACTTCAGATTGGAGTGCCGAGGTCGATTGCGGGCAACTTGACGTACCCCGAAATCGTGACCCCGTTCAACATCGACAGAATGCAGGAGCTGGTCAGGAGAGGGAACAATCAGTACCCCGGTGCCAAATACATCATTCGAGACTCGGGCGACAGAATCGATTTGCGGTACCATCCAAAACCGTCTGATTTGCATTTACAAGTTGGCTACAAGGTAGTGCAAATGATATTTTGTACTCAGAGGTAGTCGGTAACGGAGTATCTCAATTTTTTCGAAGTACTCGAGTAGTTTTTGCTACCATGCACTGCATACTCAAGTGGTTATGTTTTATACTACTTCCACTTCTGCTGGAATGGCGTTTTGCGCAAGAGTGCTTACTTTTTACACTTTTAAAGTGGAAAGTAATTTTGGGATACATTCGCATCGCTTTTAAATGTGTGCCATTGTCAATAGAATTTGTAATATATTTGAAATGTACCTTTGTGATGCACCTCCGAGTTATTCAGAGTATGCGATTCTAGGTTGAAAGGCATATCAAAGACGGCGACGTCATTGTGTTCAATCGTCAACCGACTCTTCACAAAATGTCCATGATGGGACACAAAGTCAAAGTTCTTCCGTGGTCCACGTTCAGGTAGCTTCCTACGCCATTGCAGACTTCGCTGGTTGCTTGAAAACCGTTTTCTATGCCTCTGTAGGATGAATCTGTCGGTGACCACCCCGTACAACGCCGATTTCGACGGCGACGAAATGAACATGCACATTCCGCAAACCATGGAGACGAGGGCGGAGATTTTGGAACTGGCGATGGTGCCGCGGATGATCATCACGCCGCAGAGTAACCGACCTGTTATGGGCATCGTGCAAGATACTCTCACTGCCGTGCGCAAGATGACGAAGCGTGATTCGTTCATGGATAAAGTATGGTTTTTAGTTTTTGTTGTTTTAGTCAAAGCTAGGCCTAGAATACTTACTTTTTTCCATACTTGGGAATTGCCATTTGTACTAGAGTTAAAATTTATGATGTTTCTTCTACTTGTAGATGAGTGCCTGGCATCCTCTACCTATTTTTGCATGAAGCTCATCCACCCAATTTTAGACTAAGCTAAAATACTTACCTTTTTGCTTACTTTAAAATTGCTAACTGTACTTGCAATTGAGTAGAAATTTACAATATTACTTCTACTGTTATACAAGTACCAACAATGGCCACTTCAACCACCTCCAGTAGAGGATATGCTCGTATCACGATGTTTCTTGTCTGCAGGCGTTTTTTATGAACATTCTGATGTACCTCGAAAACTGGGACGGGCACATCCCGCAGCCCGCCATCCTGAAACCCAAACCACTGTGGACCGGCAAGCAAATCTTCTCCCTCATCGTACCCGCCGGGATAAACTGCATCCGCACGCACAGCACCCACCCCGACGGCGAAGACGTCGGGCCCTACAAGCACATCTCGCCGGGCGACACCAAAGTCGTGGTAGAAAACGGCGTGTTGCTGAGTGGTATTATCTGCAAGAAATCTTTGGGTACCTCGTCTGGGTCTCTCTGTCACATGGTGGCGCTGGAACATACGCCCGACGTGTGCCGGGAGTTCTACAGCAATATTCAGACTGTCGTCAACTATTGGTTGATGATTGAGGGTCACTCGATTGGTATCGGTGATACCATTGCCGACGCGCAGACTTATCAGGATATTCAGAATCAGATTCGAAAAGCCAAGCAGGAGGTCATTGAGGTAAGTAGTCTCTTTTGCGCTGTTGTTGTGCGCTTGTGACATGCTGTCGGTTGTTTAATAGGTGATCGAAAAGGCTCACAAAGAAGACTTGCAGCCTACGCCTGGTAACACTCTGAGGCAGACTTTTGAGAACCAGGTCAACAGGTACGTTACTGCAGTTACCCTACCATTTTCGTAGGATAAAGCCAGCTTTATAATATGCATATCGACACCATTTCTTCAAATTCAATGTTCTTCGCTATCTTTTGTTGTTAATGGCGTCGATATTGCTGTGTAGGATTTTGAATGACGCTCGTGACAAAACTGGATCCTCTGCCCAAAAAAGTTTGTCCGAATTCAACAATTTCAAAGCCATGGTGGTCGCCGGTTCGAAGGGTTCGAAAATTAATATTTCACAGGTAATGTAATTTGAAATTGACGTATGCGATTGTGTTACTCATCATATTCCATTTCAGGTCATTGCAGTGGTGGGACAGCAGAACGTCGAGGGTAAGCGTATCCCTTTCGGATTCAGGCACAGGACACTGCCACATTTCATAAAAGTATGCTTTTCCGTAAAATACGATTTGGAAGATGTACCGTAATCACTTTATTTTTTACGCAGGATGATTACGGTCCTGAATCTCGCGGATTTGTTGAAAACTCTTACCTCGCCGGTTTGACTCCAACCGAATTTTTCTTTCACGCTATGGGAGGAAGAGAAGGTCTCATCGATACTGCGGTCAAAACAGCCGAAACTGGTACGATCTAAACTGGCTAGAAGCGTATGCGTCGGCAAGATATTCTTGAATGTTTGGGCTCGATTTTCTCTACTGCCAACCTTTTACCTTGACCCTTTTTATTCAAACCTCTAGTCTTTTGTGTGTGTGTTTGCAGTCTTCTGGAGACCACAATGGCCGAAAGTCTATGCATTGTGCTCGTAGACTGATATTTTTTCATTTGAGTCCGACCAATAATTTCTCCGAGATATCAGTATCGGCCAACTCTGTCTGATGACATCGTCTCTTTTACAATTGTTACAAGTTCGCTTGTTTGCGAAAGTACTTGAAAATGTTGTGTTTGAACTACAATCATGCAAATCTTTAAAGAGCTTCTTGGAGGTAAAGAACAATCATGCAAATATGTCTGTGAATACTAGTTCTGTCATAAATGATTGAAGTTCGCGTTGTATAAATTTTTCAAATCACTGCCACTCATTAAAAGATACATCTGGAAAATGCAACAAATTTATGTCGGCAATATTGGTAAAATATGGTATCGGCTAAAACTCTGCTACTGGTTCGACACTACTCATTATTAGTTTGGGAGAACATTTCTGCACTTCTCCCCTTGAATTATTTCATGTGAATGTCATTTTTTAAAAGCACCTTGTCAAAACCTACCTGGTTTTTAGGTTATATCCAGCGTCGTTTGATCAAGGCTATGGAGTCCGTCATGGTCCGTTACGATGGTACGCTGAGGCAGTCTAACAATTACATGATCCAGTTGCGATACGGCGAAGACGGCCTGGCCGGCGAAAGGGTCGAGTTTCAAAACCTCGCGACTTTGAAACCGAGCCACAAAAATTTCGAGAAGGTATTCCGCGAATTATCAATTTTCATGTTTTTCGCACTTCTGAGAAAACGCTCTTCCAGAAATTTCGAATGGATTACAACAACGAACGGCAGCTCCGTCACGCTCTCACTGAGGAGCTGATACGGGAGATTCAGACCGACGTGGGCATGCAGCAAGCCCTCGACACCGAGTTTGACACTCTGCGGCAAGATCGTGAAGTCATCAGGAGTATCTTTCCCAGCGGAGACAGCAAGGTGGGCTTGGTTATCTCAGTAAATTACATCGAGTTTTAGATGTGACCAAAAATGTATTCCGATATGCAATTACATCAAAGGAACTGCATAATATAGTATCAATATTCAGTCACACCATGTTTAAATTGTTGATTGATATCAAGGGGGTGAATTCTGGATTCGGAATCAGCTCGAAAGTATCTGGGATTTGTTAGGATTCGGATTATTGGCATTGTAGCGTGGTTATTGTTTATTATTAGCCTGCGAAGAAAAGGAGAAACGCAAAAGCAGTTTTGATCGTGTGGGTATGATTGAAGGAAAACATTTCAGCTTGATGCAGTTGAATTTTTATGTTGATTCAATACAACACGGCCCAGTTTCAAACGAAACCAGGGATGTGCGGCCTACAGAGAAAACTTGTCCAACCCGTTGAATGGCTCTCAAATTTAGCGTAGACTCTGGTGAGTTCCAGTGGGCTAAGAGAAAAGACAAAAACACAAAAATAACCGAAACATACACACTTGGCACATGACTATTTTCTTACAAAATATAGTCACTAACCATAAATTTTTGGCGTGCCTCCAAGTATTACTTATTAAGCGTGTAGTCCGGTATCAAATTTTACTGATAAGTCTCCCAATCGCCAACATCTCTAGGAGAGATAAAGGGCCTCGCTGCTACCAGAAAGCTAGTTTGACGCCCTCGGTCACACAGCCATATTTATATCTGACTCTCTCGTCAACACTTCACGTATCACAGGTGGTCCTGCCAGTGAATTTGAACCGTCTGATATGGAACGCGCAAAAAATTTTCCACATCGACCTGCGGCAGCCATCGTCTGTGAATCCGTTACGTGTCATCGAAGGCGTGAAAGAGTTGAGCAAAAAGTTGATCATCGTCAGCGGCGAGGATAACCTCAGCAAGGAGGCTCAACATAACGCCACCCTGCTTTTCAACGTGCATTTACGGTAAAATAGCTGTGGTGTTGTGTGTATTTCTTTGTAAGTTGATTATTTTGGTGTAGGGTATTCCAGAATAGCATGTGTCTTCCTGATTTACT
>KE606256.1:1910-17895 GCA_000444245.1 Botryllus schlosseri | reverse complement strand
ACAAGCTACTTAGGATTGGCGTTGCACCATATATTGTACAAGTAACTTACGTCCGGTCAACTTGGTCTGACATATAGTCCTGTCCATTATTGTGATAGCTGGTCATCGGTCTTTTGTAATGTGAGACCTGCTACACCTCATTACACCCCAGCTAAGTGGTACACCTTTCAAAAAATATTGTTAAACCTGGGGTGTACGATACTCTCGGTTGAAGAGCACTGTTGTAGCAAACCAGAGGTATGGGGATCGATTGCCACTGGCTATATCTACCAGGAACCTTTCGGTTGGCGAGATAAACCAAAGCCTGTCACACGTCCGACCAAGTGGTTGGGTTTTGGCAAGAAGGGCAACCGACCTATATACGTCTGTCCAAGCATTGTACGGGTAACTGAGCACAGATACACCGTGACAATCCCACATTCGGGAGACTGCGAAGGAAGCTCCTTCTTTATCAAGTGTCAATCCCGATCGAATGTTCTTCAGGCATACAGAAGAAGCATGCAATATAAATAAGGAGAACTGGAAGAGGAATCAGAGTCGTAATTTCTAATTATATGCGTGATGGATTCGAAGGTTTAAATCAGGGGTGGGCAAACTACGGCCCGCAACATCATTCTGTGCGGACCGCGAAAGTCCATAGAAACTTTTTTTAAATATTGATAAAATGCGTACTAAAAATCGAATTAATGCAGGGACTTCAATAAACTTTTTCTTAGTATATTTCACCATGATAATTATAAGACAGTGGTTCTCAAACTGGGGTGCGCGCCCCCCTTGCGTGAAAGCATATGAAGGGGGCCCGAAGCTGAGCTCAACTGAAAAAAATCTGCGCGCTACGCGCGATTGTCATTCACTTCTTGCTTGTTGCTCTGTATTCAGTCTGAATTTCATATTTAAAAATCTCTCAGCCACAGTCGTAACCTTTCATGCAAAATCTTTCACCATTATAAGGTGGAAGGGCGTGTCTGAAAAAGTTGAAGAACGACTGTTCTAAGGTAAATACTTCTTATATTATTTTTTATGTTTAATTTCTGACGCGACAGCCCGATCCCAAGGCCCACGCAATTTGAAAGGTTTAAACTGCTAAACATCACAGAAATCCTAAGCGAGATTGACATCATTCGGATCACGAGTGAGATTTCAGACTGGCCAATCCAGATTTAATTATTTCAGTGATTTGCTTATAAAAAACGATTCGCGCGTGTCTTAGGTAGATTCGTTCTCTGTATGCGTAGAATTGGGGCATTTATCTTATCTACACATAGTAGAAGCGTGTGGAAACTGACATGGTTATGATGCTGTCAGCGTTGTGTGTCCTCGAACTGAACCAAAAGTGGAATTAGTAAATCTATGAACATATCGCCGCCCACAGATTTAAATTTCAATCCTGTTCCAAGAATCGAGACGACCGACTTTCATCCCTATAGTTTTGACAAATTGCATGGTTATTGTTGTTGATCAGCCTATGAAATCTCGCCACTATGTTTCTGACGCGTGTATGATATCATCAAAGCAATGTTTGGTTTGTTTTAAATAAGCACATATAGGCTATTATCTCAATTTCCTCACCATATAATCAAATACCCATATTGCGTTTTTGTTTATAATACCAATTTTCTATAGTGCGGCCCGCGAATGGATTTAGATGTTGAATGCGGCCCGCAAGCCTAAAAGTTTGCCCACCCCTGGTTTAAATCTTGCGATAATTGGGAGTGGCGTGATATAGATATGTTTTGTGACTCCCAGTCCCAGATTCGATGTGCACCACAGTATCGAGTACATGTTTCTGATCTGGCTAACATGATGGTTCAAACATCTGTATAGTGTTTATGGGGTGAAACACAATATATACAAACATCGAAAACGCGCGCAACGCAATAAATGATAATACACCGAATATATTTCAACGGAAACGGTATGCGTAGGCCTATAGAATTTTTGCTCATTCCACATGTCAAGCCTCTGCAGGTAATACCACATCAGCAGATTCAAAATATATGTAATTGTTGTTCAGAATGCAGAATTAAACCGGGGGCACGTCAATCCTAAGATGTCCAGCCGTTCCTGGTGTAGAGACAACAAGCCTTAGTCACATATTTTAAACATATCGCCAGTGGACATTTCTTGAATTAACTTGAGTGTAGGCTTATGGATTGAGTTATCGTGATTTTCTGCAATACAAAAGCTCACCGTGAGAACTCCTACATCATACGTATACAGCGGACAAACCTGATACATAAGCAATGTTGAGTGTTCTTTCATCTAAAAATAATCCTTTGCAAGAACAGAATAACATATTATGAAATTTCGATGCACTAATGAGCTAATATCACACATATACCGCTGTAGGTTCGAGTTACGTAGTAGGGTTTGTATCGCGGTGCAGGGCTTAGAAGACGGAGTCAGATTTGCGATACGGGGTTGTGAATTGGGAGTCGGGACTCGGGACAATTTTGGAACAACTATTAGTTGGATTGAGAGTCGAACTTTCAAGTTTGCGAGAGTCAGGAGTGGGAGCCAGAGACACAAAATTCGATAGGAGTCGGGAGGAAGAGCCGAAGTCGTTCACACAACCGATGCAGAATTAGAATTGATAGTCGATGCAAAATTCTGCCGGCTGCGCATTGGATAGTTATTTCCAGACAATGTCAGGAATGGGTATAGTAATGATTCAGATTTCGGGTTTGTCAAAAATCGTCGGAATTCCATCCATGTGAGGAGTAAGTAAGAGACAGAGTCGCTACTTCAAAAACTAAAAGAGTCTAATTGCGAGTGATAATTTTGCGGAATCGAGAGTTGAGTCCCAATCAAAAGTTGTACGCGCAAACTGTGCGCGCATGTATACTGTGCCAACAGTGCGAGCTCGCGCACGTGCGCAGCTTAGAGGGAATCTTGCTCTCAAATACTTTTATGTCATTTTAGCTATACACCTACGTAGATTTACGATATTTTGGTAGATCATTTATGCATAAAATCACATATATTGTGCAGGAGCAGGAAAAGGAAAGTCGACACCAAGTATCTGTTCATGGTAAAAGAGTTATTAGCAACCTGCATATTGGCTTATTTTCGAGCTCTCCGAATAACCATGGCATATAACAAAGATGCTACAATTTAAGATCGTGAACAACCGACGAACCCGATGCCGAATGAATCATTTAAAAAGAAATGTACGAAAAGAGGGCTGATAGCGGCGATTGTCACCAGTTTGTTGGCCATTGGAATCGTAACACTTTTCGCGCTTCTATTCACGCATCACAGCACATGGTATCGAGGTTAGTACAACAAATACACGGAATAATTCTATTGTCGACAACGCAATGATTAACTGATCTCGTAGGAACTATGGTCCAATAGAAAAACTGTAATAATGGCGACGGTTTTGCTGGGAGGGAATTGTAAAATATGAATTCGTTAAATACCATAGATCCGTGGTTCTTAATCTTGCCTCCAGCGCCCCCCAAGGGGCGCTGGCGATTTTGAAGGGGGCGGAAACGCTCAGGGGGAGATATGGGGGCGCTGGACTCAGAGGGCGGTATGGGGGGAGCTGGAGAAAAATGGCTTCGCAATAGATGATGTGGTGGTAGGACATATCCCTAATGAGTATGTAGCGGTCGCTGCAAGGAATTGTTGCAAGACACGCTGGTATAGTGCTTGATTGGAGTCGACGCTACAGCTACAGTTCCCGTTGTACGCACTAGTCGACTGACTAATGACCACTCTGAGTATACTCTTGCAATCCTGATCACACACGCATATCCAAGGAGCTTTCTTTAATAGCACAGAACAGCCAAATAGTAGTAATTAGTGGTCAGAAACTTGTACATTTACCAGGTTCAAATCATACTGCAATATATTAACGAATATAGAAATAACAAAGTTAGATGTATCTAATTGCATGTATACGACTCTGTGACTCAAGAGCGAGCCCGCCCACTACGGCGCTACAATGGCGATCTCTCAAAGCACGGGCTTCGCCGCCTACTTTATTGATATAAGATTAAGGTCGTGGGAAATGAGGTTAGGAGAGGGTTGCGCGGGAAGATTACTGGCACTCTGCTGGGACAGATCTTACAGAGTATTCAGAACAAATTAACACCGAAAACTTCGACACATAAGTTCTATTGTCCATGGGCGCCTAAATGACTGGCACCGAATGATCTTGTCTTGGCAATCTGAAACCCAGAAGACGAATTCATCTGACAGGGAAAAATTACATGCCAGTAAAGAAATCCCAATTTGAAATCGTGTGCGTCTTTTAGTTTACTACGATTGGGCGACAGGGATAACTCAAGCTAGATATTCCTGTTGGGCGACATCCCTGTTGGGCGATTCAATATTTTTTAATATAGCAGACAGGAGGTCACGAAATAACATCATGCAACGAAGTCATACCAACGGGTTCGCCCGCCCGAATATGTTTAATTATTAGTTACGGGCCTACAGTTTCCAAGACACCTCACAATGTTCACCCTACGTTTTGACGAGTCCGCGCACAGTCCGCACACTCAACAACTCACTGCGCAGACCCTTGAACAACAGTGCGGGACAACCAAAAAAAGGTCATAACTTCGGATTTGTTGTGCGCAACGTAGACCGTAGACCGTGTCAGCACTTCGCACGTGCGCAGCTTAGAGGGAACATTGCACCTCACTGAGCTCTAATGGTAAATCTGGTAAAGTGAGCAGAGAGGATAAGAAACTGATTGCAAGATATATGCAATTCCCGATCTTACTGACCGATTTCATCATAAATTATGGAAAGTTTTCCCGCTTCGCACTGGCTCGCTAAACAGTACAGCTGATTTCGTGACTAAAGCGAACAACGTGATGGGGGGCGGTCGGTTTATCACCATATGGGAGCCTAAGACCTAAGTTCTTTCGGGGGGCCTGACAAAGTGCCGTTTCGTTCCTGCCAACGGGTGTACGCCCGAAGATGTATAATCATTATTGAGGGGTCCTACCTTTCAATCACACATCATTCAGCTCTACCGGTAAATCTCTTTACTCGAGCAGAGAGAGGATAAAAATTGATATCAATATACATGCAATTCCCGATCTTATTGACCAATTCAATCGTTAATTATTGAAATTTTTCGCGCCTAGCGCGACTAGGCGAGAATAGCTGGTTAAGTAAACGGACACCCAATGTAGATGACTAGTATCAGCAAATAGCGGATAGCCGAAGGAGGGTCTTGGGTTGAAGCCCCCCGGAAATCTGGTTTATCACCCGATGGGGGCCCGAAACCAACGTTTTTTCTTGGGGGGGCTGACGAAGTGATGTTACGGCCCTGGTAACGAATTAATTGTACTTACGGGAACGCCCGAATATGTTTAATTAATAATTACGTGCCCTTTATTGACCCATACAACAGCTCACTCAGCGCTACTGGTAAATCTGATTACGTGGGCTGAGAGAATAGCAAGTTTATAGCGACTTATATATGTAATAACCACCTATTCATTCATGCATTATAGAAAATTTTGATACCTCGGGGCGACCAGGCCACACAAACTTTGCCTACCATTGAAATCGCGCTACAACGTTCTTGAGGGCGAACCCTTCAGAAGTTTGGTTTATCACGCTATGGGTGCGCAGGGCAATCATTTTTAGGGGGGTTGACGAAGTGCTGTTACGGCCCTCCCTCTTAGTCATTGTCTTTATTACATTCCTTACAATACGAGGTTGGGGGGCGCTGGAGCACGATAATTTTTGAAAAGGGGTACTGGAGGAAAAAAGGTTAAGAACCACTGCCATAGATGGACCCGTAAACGCTATCAATGCTCGATGGATACAACTTCGGAAAGTTGTCATAATCGGTGAAAAAAAGTGATACTACGATAGAAACGATTTGAATTTTAAACCACATCTATTATTATGAAATTTCGATAGTTTATCTTTAGTGGATGACTGATTATTGATTACAATACAGCAACTGCAATATCAGTAGCCTATATATGTCCAGCCCCTTCATGAAACACGTTTCAAGCAATCCACAATCATGTTACATAATAACTCTCCAATCGTAGCTCTAATTCCGTCTGTATGAGCCCGAAAACTGGGATTGTAACGAAGTCACACGGTTCCAAGTCACAACTCAGTCTCCTTTTGTGGTCTTGACTCGAGTCAAGTCGCCTCATGCTCAAACCACCCACCTAGACCAGTCCTAATCCAAGTCTCCGAGCAAACCGAGTTCACGTCATATGGTTGAGGCCTGAGTCCAAGTCCACTTCATTGCGTCCATATTCAGCTTCGACTTCAGGTCTCGTTCAAACCACTTTTTTAGAACTCTGCTTGGGTGATTTCGAATACATCGCATTACTAATATGACGAGTTTTGGCCATCATTTTCAAGTGCTACTATTATACCAGTGGTTCCCAACCGGGGAGGAATTCCACTTTAGAATTGTAACGGATTTCCCAAAATGTTCATGTCCGAACTGTCATGTTGGCAACCAGTTATATCAGAGCATATTCTCCTTATAGCTGTTATTTTGCTGAAAGTATGTTCAAATGCTATTTGAAATCTCTTTCTCCCATACAAGTTCGCCCTTTTTTTTTGAACCAGTTCAGATGTGCTGCAGTTCGCAAGACAATTTCGTAGGCCAGCGACGGTCTCTCAATCAAATATATTCTAAGCGAGCAAATGTCGTGCCGAATCTATCACAGCAAGGCCTCTAACGAAAGTATTTATTTTATATTTTCATGTCAACATTTTCATAAAGTGACAAAATATTCCAACGTCATCGATTCAAGCCAAAGAGATCGCTAGCCTTGCTTTATTTTTAGTGAACAGCAACTCGATCGAAAAAATGCATGTCAAACTTGGTGCAATGTTGCCGAAACCGAATGAGTGTCCTAAATTTCAATGAGCTCAAGCAGGAAATCTGATCACGTGTATGTTATATATCAAGGTATATATCAGGGCTGTAACCAAGTCACGAGGCTCCGAGTCACAAGTCAATTTCACTTTCATAGTTTCGACTCGAGTCAAGTCGAGTCATTTTCAATTCACCATTGAGTCAAGTCCGACGGTCCAAGTCACCGAGCATAGGGTCGAGTCCGAGTTATGGTATTATGACTCGAGTACGAGTCCAATTCCTTGTGTTGACTGCTCAGTTTCCAGTTAAAGTCTTGTTAAACTCACTTTTTATAACTCTGTTTGGTGATATTGAATGATTTTGATTTATAATATACTAATTTTCCTCACTTTGAGCAGTTTATTGTCGCATTCTCAAGTACCAGGACCAATAGACGAAATTCCAATAGGAAGGTCACTTTACTGTTCTTCGAAATTACAATGAAATGTTGGTCTTGGCCGTCTTATAGTCACGAGTCATATGGCTTGGTTCGAGTCATGTACAATGACTCCAAGTCGAGTCAATGCACAGATTGAATACCGTTTTGTTCTCCACATTGCTAGGTGAATGACTAAAAAAAAGGTCATCTTTTCGCTCAGAGCTAAATTCACCGTTTTTCACTCCGAAATATCCGCCGGACCGTCACTTCTGTGCTAATTTGCGGCATGTCACTCGCAATTTGCTCTAAATCTGACCTAAATTTTCAAAAAAGAGGACAAAATCTCAAAAAATAGGACAAAAGGGCGTCCTCCGAGGACACTTTCAAAAACGTCAAAAAAGAGGACAAATCCTCTTAAAAGAGGACGTATGGTAAGCCTAGATAAGCCAAAAACACAAATAGAAGTATGGGGGTCTGTTGAGTCAAGCCTTCCAGAATTTGTTTGATTGGGACCAACACCATTGATTTTGGAGGTCTACAAACTATTGTTACAGCCCTGCTAGAAACAGACACTCCGTACCTCCGGTCTTATTCGTCGGTCAACAGGTGATTGCGTGGTAAAAAATGACCTATTTTAATCATCGGGCAGATTTCTCCTAAGGGGGGAATTTTGGCTCAAATTTCGGCCAAGGGAGGCACGAGATGAAAAAGGTTGGGAACCACTGTATTATACGGATAGAGTAAATACGAATACTATGGCACCTTGACTGTTTTTCGAAGTTACAATGAAATGTCTGTTTTGTCCGTCTATGTCTGGTTGATATGACTTGGTCTAGTCATGTGCTATGACTCGAGTACAAGTCGAGTCAATATACAAAATGACTCAAGTCAAGTCAAGTCATTTCCGTATTTTGAGAAAATGACTCGAGTCATTATAAGGGGTAGATTACTGGTATCAAAAATTCTTCATAGTTAGTGTAGGGTTACCATATTTTTGTGACCCTGATTCGGACGCTCTTTAGCGCCCACTAGCGGATTTTAAATGAGTTACGGGCACATTTCGATCAATATGACGTCACACCGGCAAAGGTTTGTCTATCGACTGGAGGTGGTCACGATCCGGCTCAGGATTACGTGGCTGTGTGTTGTAAGTTGTAACCACGGCCGAAGCCACATTTTTTCACCTCACTCCCGCACAAATAAACACTGATCGGCCCACCATACGGTAATCGATGCAACTTCTGGGGGCTTAGGCCTACTATATGCATCTGGTCTGAGTGCGGAGAACTAATCCTCTTCGATAATTGATAATCAATATCGATAATGATAATAATTTATCGTTGGGATATTTTTTTATCTGAACAAGACACGCAAGGTAGCCTACGATGCGATAAGACACAATGCGTTGTAATGACTCGGGCCTATAGTGCCCGACGTCACAGTTCTTTTCGATGTTGATATTTTATGAAGCCACTGCCCTTTATAGTTCTTTCTATTCCTTGTGAGTGCTTTCTGTCGTCGGATCTTTTTCTGGGCTTTTTACGGCGGGGAAAGAGGAGACCAGATAAACCTCAGACGAGAATCGTACCGGGGCCGCCCGGTTAGTGGGCCCTTATCGTCACCACTGCGCTATCTCCCTCGCTTATTGTGAAATTATGTCAATAATAATGGTTCTTCCATGTATTATTATATAATTTTGATTCTCTCTCCGCCCACATGATCAGAGTTAGCGGCCGAGCTGGTGGAGGATGATGACTTCGAAAATGCAAGTAGCGTAATTATACGTCATGAAATGATCATGTCACACCGATAAGATTATTTATCAGCCTAATGCCTGTGCGCACTGCACCACTGAGCTACATAAACACCGCACATCCGGTGGTTTCCAACCTGTTATGGTCGCGACTCCATTTCCAACTTTTTGCCGAGCTGATTACTAATTTTAATGGTCGGCAAATTTGCCCAGATTTATACTCACAGCCTATTTTGGAAGCTGATTACGTCCAACCTCTTCGTAAACCCCAGAATAAAGGCAAAATATATTTGAATAAAGCATCCAAACGGCCTCAACCGACTCTATGAATATACCGTTACCTTGTAATTGCGATTACAATTAGACTTATTTTTGTAAATAATTGCTATTTTATTTTTTTATTGCAGTTTTTGAGAGGGTGGTTGTCCCGATATCCAAACGAAGATATGTGATACTAAATCGCGCGCAGCGCGAAGAAAAATTTCTTGAATGTGCCCAAAATCAATCTTGTTTATGTTCATTTACGAAAAAATTATAAGCTTTTTTCAAGCCTTCAAAATTCCGGACATTTGGGCATATTTTGGAAATTCCTCCCGGACGCAATAAAAACAGTGAAATTCCGGACATGTCCGGGAAATTCCGGACGTATGGCAACCCTAATTTAGTGTAACTATTGTGGAGCCAAACTAAGTCCACATGTGTTGTATTCAACTTAATCCAACTATCAATTCCAGAATACACACATCTCGAAGATAAATATCAACGGCTCGAGAAAAAAAGGCTTTTAACGGAAGAAAAGAATTTTAACGGTATGTTCTGTTCTATGTCATAATTGTTAACTCATAGTCCTCAAGGAAATAAAACGCATGTGCTTATACAACTCTCCATAGATACGTATCTCTAATTCCTATCCGGCGCTGGGAGATTTCAAATGTGTGCAGCCTTCGTAAATCGCAGAGAAAAGAGTTATCCAAAATTCGCAATACGCACTAACACCTTCAGTTAAGTCCCTTCGCCCCGATTTTCTAGCACCACCACCGCGAAATTTTATGGGATCAACGAGCTGGTTAGTATTACTGTGGTCAGTTTGAATGACTTTTTGTAACAGAACCATCTAAACAAATGTGACTTTAGTGATATAACCAATTGAATTTGAATTTGACCACTGTATACCGGAAGCTACGGTATGGTCGAACAACCCCGATGATCGAATATTTTCTTCCAGTGATATTATGTGCTATTTGATGATCTGTGTCTATGTAATTATTTGACTCAAAGTGCGATTATTCGTTACAAAACAAAAACTCATACTGGCCAACACATCGAAGTAGCAGTACACGAACTATCAGTTGTGGCTCTTCATTATTGAGACAATGTATTTTGTATTGTAGACATAGTCTAGTGAAAAATAATGTCATCATAATTCCGAACTCGGAAATTTTGAGGGGACATTTTCTCTTACTCACAATGCTCATGGTATTTGCTATAGGAAAAAGCGTGAAGAATAACATTTCGCTGTGGCGAATATTTCACAACAATCGAATCAACAATTCCATTGCCTAAAGGGGTTGAAAGAGACGTTAGCCCCTTTGTTACGTCAGTGTCAGGGGCTAGCAATTATAAATGAGTTGACACGGCCGTTTGAAAGACTATATCGATAAGATATAAAATACCTTCATTCAGAAACACTCCAATTGCGAAGTGAACTGGAGCGAGCTCAAAAAGGTATGTAGATGAAAGGCGTTATTCAATTTTTGAGTTGACCCAAATTATAATCAGGCTGGTTTTAACTCGAGCCGTCAAGACAATTAAGTTATCATTTACTACCACTAAAGTTATTGTATATTCTTTATTGTCAACATACATAATTAAAATGGTATTTGATATAAAACAAGATTTTGCATAATATATATATGGGACATTTAACTAGTACATAGGATATCGCTAATAATGTATCAGAGTAACCGTTAGCCTGTGTATTACCGTTTACTTTCCACCAAGAAACACTGCGACTACGAAGTGATATTGATCGATTTGAAAGAAGTGCAAATATTGGTGAGTGTAATAATAATTCATTGCGCGCCCATGCGATTGCGCCTATGCGATTGGAACCAGAGCCCGTAGATTTCGTGGTCAATGCTCTAACCCCAGATCCGTCAGCGGTAGCAGTATTCACTATTGTATTGATTAGCATATTGCATTCCATTAGACATGGACGAAATACATCCACGACCACCTTCAAAATTTTGAAAAGTCTGGAATAAAAGTACGTATTTTGTTGTCATGTGAAGGAAGTGATAATTATACTTCTTTTTAAAATATTGAGAATGGTGAAAACTTCACTAATCTAACCATCCGCAAATTGCCCATGCTTGGTTCAAGTGGTTACAGGAGCAGTCGTATAATCAGGCTAATATAAATGGCATTTGAATCGACGCTAAGTGGTCATTAGTATCCCACATCTGCGATAATATCCGAATCAAAAAGGTTATTATCAACCCCATTGTACGCGATTATGTCGATGCATGATCATACATACGGCGAGGCATTGGTTTTTCTAATCATATTGCTACATCTAATACTTACGGACCGCACCGGGATAATTGGTTATTAGCTAAAAGTTACTACGGAATGACCAGCATTGGTGAACGTTGATGAAATATTGAGAGCTTAGGCATCTGATGTTTCGGCGTGCCAATAATTAGACAAAACGCACTAACCTTCTCCGGTATATAATTGTCGCAATCGAATTTGATTAAAAGTAACCCCGTGAGTAATAGGATGGATAAAACATTCGATAATTACAGATAACATAGCGACGACGGGTTTGGGGTTGAGGCCAGAGGATATGGAATTGATGACATATGAATAGCTCGTTAAACACCGCCCTCTATCAATGTTATACAATATCTTCTTCGACACATAAAGTGGTCATCAAAGGACAATGATTAATATTCGATAATTAACGATTTATTATACCACATGGCATGATATGGTATTAAATTTAACGCCTTCCTGATGCAATTGTATTCTTTAAATAATGTTGGTTATTACAAATTTTGAATATACATTAGTCTTGATTCTACAAATCTGGGAATGGCGCAATATGACATGCTAATGGACTAGTTTGAAGATACCGCGCAAAGAACAATCAATTATTGCCTAATGCTGCTCGTTGCTCAGTCTGTCGTTATTGGATGCGTGCTAGTAATTTATCACGCGAAAATATTTCTTGAGTAAAAGTACAAAATAAATTCTCTGTCTTGCATAATGCATTGCACAAGCATGCAAGTGAACCTGTATTACAATTTGACATATCATGAATAAAAAAATATGAGACCATTTTTATTTAGCAACGGCTCTCTTTTACATAGTGTGTATTTATTTTAGTCACAATACTAATTTCCGGCTGATGTCTAACTATTTTTCAGGTCAAAATCAAACAGCAATCGCTTTGAAGATTCTGAATGACTCTGCAAGCACAAATCGTCGTGAATTGAATGCCGAAATATCCGATATTATTCTCAGACAGGTTATTTTATCTTTGTCTCTAATAAATGTATATTTATCCATTAGGGAGCAACCAAGATTAATATTGCTGACGTAAGGATTGAATAACACGGATTCTTAAAATTCAGTTTTCAGTCAGCTAATAGGATAGAACAATATTTCAATAAACGCATAACTGTTAACTGTGGCATTAGGAACATCATGGTGCTAAATAACCTCGTAGTCGGTGCACCATTTCCATCCGACCCTAGCAAACATCTGGTCAGCTACAATAGTTTTCTTCAGAAAAAAGAAACGGAAACTCAATATGGAAGTATTTTGGTTGCCTATTACCGCACTTTCGTCCTCGTTTCCTTCACGATTCAGGCCACTCCTTATCCATTGGTATTGTTATTTAGGAAAATGAAAGCACGTATATCGACCCCATCCTTGTTCAATTATTCGGATGGCAAAAGAGCGAACGGGCAGTCTACAAGTATTTTCCGGACGCAGTTGATTACGGAACCGCCCATGCCCGATGTAAGGGGTATCCTAGGGGACGCCTTGCTGCAAAAGTTCTACGTGATCCTCAAGTAGTCAGGTAAGTGTAGTCGGGAGCATCCAGTATAAGTGTAGCCGAAGATCTACATTTATCGCTATTAACTGATAGTTCTTTGCATCATTGTGAGTCGATGACGGTGACTCTACCGCAATGATATCCGTTGTAGCAGATTTATATATATATATATATATATTATGATGATATGTTGTGGATAATATAGTATGTTATGGAACGAAAGTTCTGTATATGCACAGATATGATATAAAATGGAAGATTTAAATCAAATATATTGAAAATCTTCCCAGACCTTCATATTTTATTCGTTTTCTCCTACCCAGGACAAAGATACTGAATTTGATTTTTCAAAGAGATCATGTGTAACTAATAATCGAACTGATATTCAGTATGTAAAGTATTATATTATCCTTATTATATAGTGGCAAGTTTTATAGGGGGACGAAATTTCTGCGACTGATTGTGTTTCGGTAGTTTGTCAGCTAATCTGGCGCGCTGAATCCGTGTCAGGTGTTTTATATACTGTAACATCATAATATTGATATAATATTTAGATTATCTAGGTGGTGAGTAACCAAGTACATCTACACCAGAGGTCTCAAACTCAAATGTGCTCGCGGGCCAATTTCCTAGTTTTTGATGGCGCCGCGGGCCGCAGCACTAATAAAGGCTTCTCTACACGGCAAGTCGCCGGACCAAACCGAACCGGATTTCTTTAGTTTGTTTTATTATGTCTATGGTTCATTGAACATCGATTTGGTTTCTCTCCTAATTCACGGACCGGTTAGGAAGCTATCGCTCAGCTAGCGATCTCGTCGGTCTGCGGACCGTAGTCTCGTCGGGAAATTATAGTTTCTGTGGAGTGGAGTGGAGACGGATATCGTATGGTATAGTACACAAGTATACAGTATATAGTGTACAGTATAGTATATTGTATAGTATACGGATACATTATAGTGGTATAGTATATAGATATATTATAGTAGTATAGTATAGTATATGTATATGATAGTATAGTATAGTATAGTATAGTATAGTATAGTATAGTATGGTATAGTATAGTATAGTATGGTATAGTATAGTATAGTATAGTATAGTATAGTATAGTATAGTATAGTATAGCATAGTATACAGATATTATAGTATTCCAGAAGAAGAACAGTATCTTTGTGGGTTCTTCTGTGTAATTCCAAGGGTGAGGAGTCGGATATGAGTATATTTTGTTGTTGTGAAATATAGCATTTTTGCATAGCCTTGATGAATGTTTACAGTATCGGTATATTCTGTTTATTTCTTTGAACAGTGATGTAGTGATAGTGGTACCAGTATACATTATGGTACCAGTATACATTATGGTACCCTCAAGACGTTTCAGGATTCGACCCAATGAAGTAATGGCGTGGCAGCAGCAGATGATGGGAATGCTTTGGTATTGGAAAAATGTACTGAAAAAGAAACGCAAAAANCGTACATTTTGGGTGCATCCAATTTTATTGCGACGAGAGCGGTATGGTGAATATCATCGCCTCATACAAGANTATCGTCTGGAGCGTGTTTCGGAATATCGTCGGTACTTCCGGATGACCCCTGAGAAATTCGATTGTTTGCTGGACAAAATCAAGCATGCNATCGTCAAGATGGAGACCAATATGAGGAAACCAATATGCCCAGCTGAACGTTTAGCAGCAACATTGAGATTTCTTGCAACTGGNGATTCTTATCAAACTATTGGTGCATCATTTAGAATATCTCCATCGACTTTGGCATTGATAATACCAGAAACCTGTTCGGCTATATGGGATATACTTGGACCAGAATTTATGCCCGTTCCTGACAAAGAAATGTGGAAGAAAATTGCCACCGAGTTTTTNGGGTGTTGGGNCTNTCCAAATTGTATTGGCGCAATCGATGGAAAGCATATAACCATACGAGCACCAGCAAACAGCGGAAGCGCGTTCTATAACTACAAGAAATATTTCAGCATCATTCTCATGGCAGTTGTTGATGCAGATTATCGGTTTATCATGGTAGATGTTGGAAGCTTTGGAAGAGCTTCAGATGGGGGAGTTTTCAGAAATTGCGCCTTTGGAAAGAAGCTGATTGCTGGCACGTTGGACATTCCATCGCCTGTTGCTTTGAACAATAATGGTCCTATTGCTCCCCATGTAATAGTTGGTGATGAAGCTTTCCCACTAAAGACAAATTTGATGAGGCCGTATTCGTATTCTGGGACACCCCTTACATTGGAACAAAGAATTTTCAATTACCGACTTTCAAGAGCTCGCAATGTGGTGGAAAATGCATTCGGTATAATGAGCTCTAGGTTCAGAGTGTTCTATAGACCTTTGGCAGTGAAGCCGCACCACGTTGATACTGTTGTGAAAGCGTGCACGGTATTGCACAACTTCCTCCGCTACCGCAAAGATCCAGTTTACTATTCACCTGTTGAAGATGGCGGCACCTGTGTTGACAACATGCTACCCCTAGACCGTGTCGGCAGGCGCCCAGCCAATCTTGCCATTGATGTTAGAGATACTTTCGCAGAGCATTTCATGAACGCAGGCGCTCTGGCTTGGCAGGAGCGCTACGTTCTACGTGACCGTTAAAGCTGTAATGAGACCCAAGATTTTTTTTACTGTGGCGAATGAAAAAATCTGTCTGCCCTGCACTTGTGTCCTGAAATGTGTTGCTTCAGCTTGTGTCTAGATTTGTCAGTTTAGTTCAGGGGTCGCCAACTTGAAACTAGTCGCAGGCAACTTTTTAAATCTCGTAGAGAACACGACGCGTGAATTCTATATAGCGATGAAATAGGCCTACGCCTCAAAGTACATAGCAGCCGCATTTTTAACACTTTACGTCGGTAGGCGCAGGGAAATAGCTTATTCATCAAAATGCTATGCTTTCACTATTGGTCATAAATCTGAAACC
>ATSW01014365.1:0-17466 GCA_000444245.1 Botryllus schlosseri | reverse complement strand
CACAGTGCAGAACCTACCAAGGTTCTGTTGTGAACGCGAACCTCTAAATTCCCGAGGTTCACACACAGAACGCGAACGTGAACCTCACGTTCACACCATCCCTACTTTCAAGCAATGGTCATAGCACTTCTATGCGTGGCCGAATTTTACTTCTCATTCATTGTAGCAGTGCTGGTTAGCGCAATATGTAACCTAGTGGTAGGACGTAACCAGAGGTGCTCAAAGTAGTCGGGGTTACTACTCAATTACAAGTAGTAGTAGAAGTAGTACTTCTAAAGCATACCAAAGCTGTATACTTCAATTGGAAGAAGAAAATGAAAAGTTCAAGAAGTATTCAACAAAGCAGTTGCAAAAGGCAGATTCAATGAGGTTTGACATACTTTTAGCAGTAAACCAGAGGTGGATACATTTGAAATTGCGAGATGCGTCTCGCGACTGCATCAAAATGACTAACAACACTATACAAATATAGGTACAACGTTCGAAGATAAAAATACATATTCAATTACCGCAATACGCGGTCTAATGGGAGCGTTTCTTATGAAAATTTCATTCTTGAAAGCGATGCAAACATAATCCAGAACTACTGCATACTTTTCAAATTCAAAAGTGTAAAAAGTACTTGCATTTTTGTCTGAAAAACTTAACAGTATAAGTGGCAAGTATGAAATAGGAAGACTGAGTAAATGGTGCATATAAATGCGCAAAATGAAGTCCGAAAAAGTAGAAGTACTTCGTTGCTGATCCCCTCTGGGTTCCATCGGTGTGTGACACGTTTATATTTACACGGAATCTCACCAAATTCCCGTTCGATGACACATTCTCCGCCATTTTCAGCGTCGACCACGACTTCCTGATCGCGAAAAGACGTGGGCCCTTTTCCAACGCATTCTCCCCATTTCTTCAAGCATTCGACCGGGATTTTGGGATCGTTGCAGCCTATACGTATAAATTAGAAAAAATAGATCAACATGTCGGTGATATTTATATGCCATATTGTAGCAGAGAGCCACTACATAGTCAGGATCGGGAATGCTGAATATTTTTAGCAAACTTTTCTAACAAAGAACATTACATTTTTTGAAAAGAGCAGGGTTTATACTCGTCTAGTGCTGAATTTCTTTTCATTCTGCAGGCGCCATACAAAGAGTGGGTCAAAGTTTAAATGGAAATGATTTCAGCCAAAGATGTTATAATGACGTGAAAAATTGTAATATACAAAAAGGGTTCACGGTATAGAACCTAAGGTTCGTTTGCGAACGCGAACCTCCAAACTTCCGAAGTTCACACACAGAAAGCAGACGTGAAGCTCACATCCACACCAATCCTAATGCTCCTTTCCTTTGGTGTACCAGCACCCAGCATTCTGTATGATATGTGTAATGTGATACATTTTTTGTGACTATAAGCGTAAATTTGGGGTTAGCCGAATTAGCGCAAGCGTAAAAACTTCTAGCATGAAGCATAAGATGAGATGATATGATCTCCACCTCGCTCAGTTCGTAGTACGCATTTCCCGCCATTGCGCGCTTTTGTGACAACCACCTCTCTGCGCGTGGAGAGAGGACCCACGCCTGTACAATCGCCCCACTTCTTGGTACAATCGACCGGCTTGAACGGATTGCACCCTGAAAATATACGACAGCCCTTCACAGTGTTTTGGCAGGGGGAAACCGATGTTTTCGTTAACAGTGCTCACACAAATAGGAATGAGACGTTTTATATGTTTGTCCTTGATGTTTTTGCGGAATATACGCCTAATCACGATATCACGTCCTCGGAGGACGCTCGAATGTCCTCTTTTTTGAGAATTTGTCCTCTTTTTTGAAAAGTTTGTGTGAAATTTGGACTGAGATACAGGAAATCAGTATTCAAGTAACGGTCCGGCGGTTCTTTCGGGAGTTGAGACAGAAAGACGACCTTATTTTTGTCAAGTAACTGCAAACTCGGATTTTGATACGGTATTGTAAGTCTGAAAATTTTGAGAAATTGTACTCTTGTCAGATTCCCAAAATATGGTAACCCTACCGTTACGCCACCTCGTGAATAATACAATCAATACAACGTATTCCCTGCGGAGGACTATAAGTATACTGGACTGAAAAGACTATGGCTGCAGTCATAAACTTCCACTTGTTGACATGACGTGTCAACCTATAACGCTGCTAAATGATTAGTATACGTGACAAGTTTGCAAAAACCTGCATGTGCACTATGCAGTATTTACACCGGTACCTAAACGCTTCACATCTTCGGTGTAATTTCTCCTTACCCTTTCTAGTCCTCAAAACGCATCTGCCCCCGTGCTCAGCGGGATCGACCACGACTTGCTTCTGTTCGGATTGAGGTCCGACATCACGACACGGACCCCAGCGTTTCTTGAGTTGACTGGCTTGTATGGGTTGCAACCTGTGGGACATTTCCAGTTATAATACAGAATCCGCTCATACAGACTTACCTATCGAGAAAATTTCAACTTTTTCACATTGGATTAGAATTAGAGTTATACCTGCAAAGTTATTTTTCAAATTAGACTAGAACTAGAATTATAACTACGCAGTGTTTTCCAATTTAGATTAAAATTTGAATTAAAGCTATATACAGTTTTTTTTTCAAATTAAATGAGAATTAGACTTATACCTACACATATATTTTTAAATTAGATTAGAATTAGAATTATAACTACGCAGGTTTTATAACTAAGACTAGAATTAGAATTACTGAATTTGCGAAAACAAGGACATTGAATGAGGTACAGTTCATATCAAATCCACAAATCATATAGTTCCTTCTCGCAAGCACGAGAATGGCAAATGTCTGTCCAACGAGCTTCACTCGTTTCCCGGTAGCATTTCCAGGAAAACCAGAAATTGGATGAATTATAGTGAGAGCAGAGCAACATTTCACAAATTAGATCGGAATTAGATTACAGGCATTTCTTGCTAATTAGACTAACTAGACAGCTAGAATTATCTAGCTGTCAAATTCTACCAGAGAGTTAGTGATCGTCGTTCGATTGGTAGTGATGATGCGTATACAATTTTTAAATACTTATTAAGCGAACGCACAGGTATACGCGCTCAACTCTTTCATTCAATCACATGACGAATGACGATAGTTGTAATACATACTGACGTAGTCAAATTTGACAGCAGTTTAACGGAGGTGGCCACTTTCAAAATTGTAACAATTCATAAAACATTTCCTTCGGCGAAGAAAGTGAATTAGAATAACAACAATTTCTCAGCAACAACACTACGTTCACTTCTTGGACATTGTCGGATTGAATCGCTATCTGAAAATTTGGCTATACTATTCAATTGTATATTGAAGTTCTGTACCTCCAAGAAGCTCTTTACATGTCATCTGTATTCGTCCACAAGACGTAAACAAGCCGCTGCGAAATGCACTACGCGACAACGCAAAATTACCATTGCCACTAATTCCCACGCTCTTTTAAGAATCGGAATACCGACTTTCATCCCTAGTGTTGACAAATTGGCTGTTGAGGTCGACCAGCTTATAAAATCTCGTCAATATATCTGACGCGTGTACGTCATCAGCAAATCAATGTTTGGTTTCTTTTAAATATATGCATACACTCACATTATTTTCACATTCTCACTATTAAGTCAAATACCAATATTGCGTGTTGGTTATAATGCCAATTTTATATAGTGCGTCCCGCGTTTGGATTCAGATTTTGAATGCGTCCCGCGAACTAGAAAGTTTGTCCATCCCTCCTCTAAATGATTAACGAATTGCGCACCAATCAATCAAATACGTCATCACCAAATCAGCATAATCCAGAACGCTAAAATCGCTCACCGAACTGTCTTCCAAGCTCGCATTCTCCGCCAAACTTTTCAGCCATCACTTTCACCTCATCACGAAACGACGAAGGTCCGTCGCCGATGCATTCGCCCCACTCTTTGGTGCAGTCGACAGGCTGCTGTTTGTTACAACCTAAATCCGTTCAGTCTCCGTTACCACTCAGTTATGGTGGCGCTTATTGGTACCAGTATTTGAATCTTATTGTATAGGACCGGCAATTAGCGCCACATATTGGTGTGTCTTGCTTCGTAGTTATACCTATGGTTCTTAACCGGTGTGGAACACTATAGAAGTAGGCTATACCTGAGCTAGGGTTCCGTGGAGGTCAAGGCACAAACTCAACTCATAATATGATTTGGTGTGCAACATATTTTTTGTCAACCTAATAATTTTATCCAATACCAGCAAAAACTTTAATTTTTTTTAAATTGCCCTAACCTACAATCCTGATCTCGAATACTGAAGACAGCCTAAGAAATTGCTGACTTGTGCAGCACCCATGCGAGATGATACCGTGCGAGAAAATAGTAGGCCTATTTGTCATTTCGGAGCACCCTCGTGACAGCGGAACGTTTGTCCATCGTCCAACTACGCATCTTCCTAGTTGAAGGCGTAATTAGGGCTGGGCAGAATCGAGTACCTCAGTGTCACGCATTATGACGTCATAACATCCCGAAAGTTGTGTGAATTTCAAATATTTACCTTCCATGCTACTATAGAGACAATCTCTATAATGCTACCATAAAGGTTTAATGCCAGTTCTACTGTACAGCACCATAAAGAAAGTTTGGTGCTATTTCGACCATACCTATTTCATTGAACTTTGTGACAATACTTCTAGTTGTTCACGAATTCACAGACATGTCAGACGTGTGCTGCTGCGATATGACCATTGACCAATGACCAATCAAGGTTTCAAGGCTCCCACAGTGAAAAATACTATAATTTTTGTGGAAAAATTAAATATAAATGGCAAGGAGCGTATACACTGGAATTCAGACTAGATTCAAATTCGCTAGAATTAATAGTCGAATCATTGTGTGCAGGAGTACAGCCATAAGCGTAATTTTCACAGTATCTATACTTGTTTGTGTTCTGAGATTGCATCTTCCGCCGTGCATTGCAGGAGAAACGATAACTTGAGTACGGCTCGAAGACGCGCCAAAGCCTTTACATTGTCCCCATCGTTTCTTGCAGTTAACAGGTTTATATGGATTGCAATCTTGAGCAAAGATAGCGGTCAATTACTACAGTATTATGAAACGTCCATGTTCCAGTGCTCAGGAATCGCGAATCAAGATTAGATACTTCGTTACTGACCGGCGGCGGAACGATTCAGTATATTCACGAAACTCACCGAACTCTCTTCTGAGGTTGCATACCCCTCCAAACTTTGCCGGCACAATGACCATTTCCTCCCGAAAAGACGAGGACCCTTCGCCGAAGCATTCTCCCCATTTCTTAGTGCAATCCACTGGCTTGTTGGGATTGCAGCCTAAACACAGATGTGATATAAAGGCTTGCAGCGATGGCGCTCGAGTATAAGTAAAAATGAGCCCTTAAATTTCTTCTCAATTACAAGCTGCAGCATAGCGATTTCCAAAACATGTCGCAACTACTTCAAGTGGAAGTGAGAAATTGAGACATGAAAAGTATTCTAATAGTCGTTCCAAAAAGTAGATTTGGGCGAGGGCTGGCATAATACTTTTAGCAGGTAATCAGAGGTTACTCTAAAATCCACTTTCTGATTTACATCATCTGAACCAGTGATTCAAAAAGTGGGCCCTGGGGTCGTTAGCGGCCGCGAAAAGCGCTAGCTAAAAACTGGGCGATTGGCGGTTGCTGGGAGCAAAAGGGGTACTACAGAAATCATTGCGGTAAATGCAATAATTGATATCTATACTTGTGAAGGATATATGAAGATGTGACCATGTCGTTCGTTGTTGTAGTAGGCGCATTCAAACTGAAATCGTTACCAACACTCTCCATAGATGTAATAGTAAGTAGACTCGCTTACAAAAAAACTGTTCAAGTCGAAGTGGCAGTAGTCCATAAGGACATAACCCCTCAAATAAGCAGAGCCAATAGGCATAGCCTACTTGTTTATTCCGAAAAAGTTGAGATACTTATTTACTGGCTAGTGATCGCCTCTGTTAATGACATACAGTACATTCTACATGTACAGTACAGGGTATACACATACACTTGTACCGTGGACACATCCATACAGCCCATACATGGACAGGACACACACACTACACGTGAGTATAGGTTCTATACCAGGTGAGCAAACTCATATACCTCGCTCCACCCGCAATACGCATTTCCCGCCGTACTGTGCTGGGGACACCACGATTTCTCTACGCAGCGACGATGGTCCAACACCATTGCAAGGCCCCCACCTTTTCGTACAGTCGATTGGAGCACGTTGATTACAGCCTAATCAAAACAAGGAAATGTGAAATTTATATATTGATGAGCAGGGGTATGGTCAAAGTGTAGTCTTCATTGCTACTTAAGTGGAAGCACTCAATTCCTATGATTAAATCCGGAAAATTGAGACCTACAATGAACTATCAGAGACAATGCTTGAATCAGCACTAAGTCTTAACATGCGGGGGTATTATTCACTAGAGCAAGTAGTTCAAGTAGGGCAGATTTACTTGATTATCCCAAAAGAGTAGAAGTAGCCTACCTCGCTACTACCCACCAAACTTGGTCAACTAGATGATTTTAATTATACTATTGCGAGCGAAATGTGTTAATATGCTCCAATTTTAATTCTAATCTTGTTTTTCCTGTAAATGTGACTAGAGAACTGTACAGTGCGAAACGAGCCAAGCTTGCTGTATAGACAATTGTCATTCCCATGCTTATGAGTTTAAACACTGATTTGATATGATCCGAAATTGATTTTTGTTGTATATCCTTCAAATTCGAAATTTAATTCAATTTCCAAGTTTTTTCAGATCAAATTTGGCAAAGCTGAAAATTTTCTACGAGTTCACCACTCCCAAGCGCTGACCAGCTCTGTTGAGCAGCCTTTGAAAAGTCCCTGATCTGACTTACCGAATTCTCGTTTCAGAGTGCATTCTCTTCCGCCGTTACTTGCTGGAGTTACAATGATTTCATCACGAAATGATGCAGCTCCGACACCACTGCAGCTCCCCCACCTCTTCACGCAGTCCTGTGGTGGACCACCGCATCCTATGATATCATCAACACGCAAATGTTATAACGTTGAGAACTGAAAGCGAACTAGCTGATACTTTGGATCCAGCCAACATATAAAATTTATACATATATATACAATATACATAGGGTTTAGGGTTGCATTCAAAACAAAGCCAATTTGAAACAGTTTGAAACATGTTTTTATTGTTGTTATTTGTTTGCTTCAGTCATGACGTCACGAACATTTGATTGTGACGTCACAATTGCTTGTCATTGACAATTGAAAATATTGGGTAAATATGGCTCTTTTGACGAAAAAGGCTTCCGAGCCCTGTCATAAACAGACAAAAATATCTTTAATCAGGACTATATCGTTATGTTGCGTTTTTACGGTCGCGGTCGCGGTCATCATCATCAGAACATCTATTACGTACCAATGATCTATATGCACGTACTATAACTGTTGAACCGACGACGATTTCGAGGTTTCTAACCATTCCATATTGTATACGTCGATTATAAACACTGGTATCCATGACTTCCCCGCTTGGCGTTAAGCATGGAGGGGTGGTGCAAGACTTAGAACGCCTTACAAGGCTATATCTGTACCTTCCTTGTCTAGCGTCATATCCATATCATGCACCCATGGTATGCATATGCACAGATCGTGTGTATGTAGCAGTGTTGGGATGACTCGAGTCATGACTTGACTCGAGTCAGACTCGAGTCACTTTTTCGTATGACTTGACTTGACTCGAGTCACTTTGCTAAAATGACTTGACTTGACTCGACTCGGCGTATCAGAAATGTGGATTGACTCGTGACTCGGAGCAAAATTCACGAGTCAATTTCAAGTCATCAAGTAATCAGTATCGATAAAAATCACTGTATCTTGCATATGTTCGGATCGCTGGTGTAACCCGTGAGAGCTACCAATCATTCAATGATCGTGCGTTTTACTGAGCCTCCATTGTCCTCTCACAAATATATTGATCGCAAACGAAGTGATCGAAGCTTACAGCTTACGCTGTCGTAAACTATAGTATAGTAAGGTANTTTAATAGCAAAATGTCTATTTCTGTTCTGCGNTCTNANCTTGACCAAACCNCTTGTTTTGTTGAAATTGAATTCGAAATACATAGTCCTCAACCATNGGCGCAGGGTCGNATTGTATCATATCAATATGNAAAAGGGTAATGTATTGCATCTTATCAATTCGTTTCTCTATTTTGGCTGGTAACTATAAACTGAGGCTGTGCAATTACTTACGTAGTTTATTAGNTCTACTTGTATCTGAGCGNTACAGCGCNTTACTTNGGTGTATATTTAACTCTATANNCGTTCATCGGTTCAAAATCAATGANCACTCAATCTGTATTTCAGACAGCTAGCNAAATNNAATNACGTAATCACGCCTCATACCTCGAAAAGGCAATTTGACTTNAANTGTGACTTGACTCGTGACTTGACTTGACTTGACTCGAGTCACCTCCAAAAATCGAGTGACTTGACTCGACTCGAGTCACCTTCGAAAATCGATTGACTTGACTTGAGTCAAAATGTGCAATGACTCGAAATGACTCGTGACTCGAAGGTAGTGACTTGATCCCAACACTGGTATGTAGACCATATATCATGAGTCGGTGTATATGCCGCAAAAACATCAAGGACAAATATATACAACGTCCGACTTAAGCTTCTACTCAAGCACAACTACAAATAGTGATACGAGTAAGCAAAAAAAGTAAGTGTTCTAGGCCTAGTCTTGCATAAGAAAGTGAAATCTGTGAAGTAAAAGTATTCCAAAATCATAACCACTTGAGTAAATGGTGTAATAAGTAGTTAGGAAAAAAAACCGTCTTGAGTACATCGCTGCTGACCGTAGAAGTAAAATAAAACAATTTGAGTAAGTATAGTAAAAGTAGGACAAATCCAAATGAATACACCGAATAAATAGTATTCTGCAACTGACCGACTCTGCATGCAATACACAATGAGATCCGATAAGCGTATATTGGCGATCAATTTCATTGCCAACTTACCAAACTCATATCTGAGCTCACAAGCGCCCCCGTTCTCGGCTGGTTCTACCTCTTCTTCCAATCTGTAGGAGCTGCCATCAAACACAATGCAGGGTCCCCACTTTTTCACGCAATCTTTCGGCACATTGGCGTTTCTACAGGGCGGTTGAATTTGGCACGAATCATCGCAGTCTTTCATGCACAAAGATATAATCACTGGTTAACACAAACATATATAATATCAGTGCGCGTCTTCCATAACATAAAAACGGACAACGGTGCATTGTTCTGGGAGGAAACGGCCAGAGATTCTGCCGCTGGCAAACATTTCTCTGGATAATTCTGCTTGTGCGCAAAATGATCGAGACGACAGATTTCGCTATTTGGGTTCGACTTTCATCAGAATGCGCCAACCTATAGTTTGTGCCAACGGAAGGAATTCATGTACCATCCAAAAAAGCATATTGAGCATAAGCGATCTCTTCGACTCGATTATTCGAAATCTCATGTCGATGACGTCATATTTTGTGATACGATTGCTGACACACAATGATCTTTCCAATTTTCTATTATAGTTGCTGACGATTATCCCTGACTAGTGTCAGCCAAAAATACTCGGGTTTACTTCAATATGAATATATTATTCTATTGCATATTTAACATCTATACCAACAAGAAGCTCTTCAAAGGTACATTAATACTTGATCTAAAACTCTAAATCGGGAGGTGGGCAGTAGCCAACCTTTTCGAAGTACGCAATTAGATTTTGCCTACTGGCACTGCTTAGCCTTTTCAAGAAAGTACATTTCAAACCTCTCCTTTGTAGTTTTTACACGTCTTGTAAATAGCTATACTTCTTTTACGGCGTTATTGCAGAGTTGCAATGACTCGAGTAGCAATTTTTCGTTGACTCGACTTGACTCGAGTCATTTTCTTCAAAATGGAAACTGGTTCAACCAATTCACGTGACTCGATACATTCTATTAATTGATTCAATTCTCGTGTATCAGGACGGACACTTGAAGAATAGGCGCATAAACCCGAGTTATCAGTTTGAAAATACATGTGTGAAGCGAGAATAATGAGTATATCATGAATTCGAGACCTTCGATATCACCCAAGAGTTTTGCACAAGTGCGTTGAACCCGTCCTGATCTCAATAATGAGCAGTGAGCTCAATGACCACCATGGATTCGGACTAGAGTCTCAACACTAGGACTCGGACTCGACCCGTAGCTCCCTGACTTGGAATCGGACTTAAGTCGTAGTGAATTGAAAAGGACTCGACTTGACTCGAGCCAAAACTATAAAAGTTAAATGTACTTGTGACTCGGGACCTTGTGACTTGGTTACAGCCTTGCGTTCTAGCAAATGTGACTGGTTGCACCAACTCTGTCTAAATCGGGAAGATCTCAGAAAAACAAAGTGAAACACGAAACAACTAACAATAGAATGATTGTACAATGTCAGAAGGTGGTATAAGAAAGAACGATGGTAAAGGTTTAAAATTCGACTTATCGGTCTACCTCTGATGCTATAAGATCCCCTCGTGACAATAACAAACCAAATCGTGACAGCGTGACATCCATCTAGATAATCGGGCAGTGGATAACACGATTTAAGTAAACAGAAACTGCTGAGGATCATATCATTCTCGGTATGCCAAAAGAGATGTCACTGTTCATACTATAGCCTATACTTGATGCCAGATACGAATATTAGGGCCTGTTATTTAACTCATTCGCATTACCTCTAGAGTCCGATTGTCGCTTGGTTGATGATACCGAGTCGATCTCACACTTCGAAAGAAATATCGATATCGGCTATCAGAGGTGAGAAAACATTGGTGATTTTCGTGACGTCACAACCTGGTACTATAGGATTGTGGCTCTCAACCTTTTTGACTTCGTGGACCACTCTTGAACCGTCACGGACCCCCGCGGACCCCCTGGCCTTTTAGTTCCAATTTAGCTCAATTATTGTGCAATCGTCATCTGTCGTTCGCAAATATACTATCTGTAGGCTAGTGATTAACAGCAACAAAATGACTTTTCTCGAAAATAACATTTTACTATTTATGTAGAAATTGGGTAGACTTTTAATATTTCAAAATGAATCCTGAAACTGCATTTCTTTAAATGCGTGGTCGTGTCTTTAAAATTCGCGCCTTCGATTTGAACGAGTGCTGTAAATCCGTTTCGACAAAGATAGGTGGTGGTGAATTTGATAATAACGCATAACGCTTCCGACGACACCTTTGGGTATGATCGCAACATATATGTCACCAAAATTGAGAAACAGATTTTTTAATGAGCATATAACGTCCAGCCTGGTCATTTTGATCTAGCAGCTCATCTTGAATTTGTGATAGAATAGTGGTTTTGTATATCGCTGGAGAGAATGGATTCCTGCAAACATTTCGAAGTCATCGCGATTGACATTATTACTCCAACTTTTTGTTTTTCCACAATCTTCAACAAAACATCTTTACGCAGCAATATGTTTGTATCAGTCATCTACTGGCAATTTACCAATTAAAATGAGTTTGCACACTAGAATATTTCATCTCAGACGGCCATTATGTTCATTGCATGAGACCTGGAGTTTCACCAGATATGAAACGAAGCCTCATGATTTCACTGATTAAATAAAAATAGAAATTAGGTTATCAACCATTTTGTAAATTTAGAGGTTTCTCGGACCCCCTGAAAATGATTCACGGACCCCGGTTGGAAGAACTCCCGTGCTAGGGAGTCGGAGAACTATAATCTGCGACTGATAGACTGGTAATATTGATCTATTTCTTATAGTTTGTAGGAAGTGCTCAAAGTAGTAGGGATGGTGTGAACGTGAACTTTTTTCATATATTACAAATTTTCACGTCATTATAACATCTTTGGTTGAAATTTATTGCATTTCATCTGTATGGCATTATAGAGTATGACTGGAGTGACGACTCGATTGTTCTCCCATTGTTAGCCGGCAGAATGGTCACGGTCAGATGGCTGCACCCAAAACAGGATTGCTCAGTGCTTGTTTCAATGGCGTTCAAGACGATTCGTCGTGTATTTCTTGAAGTTGCGGCGGATTTACTTGGGCAGTTCAACATTTAGGTAGCGGTGGCGAGTCGTTATGACTAGTGAATAATACCGTGTAGCCTCTGTTATATTTTACGCCAGAATTAGATCATAATTCGTCACGCATAGAAGTCGGTGTCATGGCAGATTCGGCTGCATCACTTTGGCATTTGGGGAGGACTGGCATGGTAAAGAGCAGCATCCAATCACAGACATTGGAGGAGTCAATAGCAAGGAATGTGGTAAGTAAATAGCCTATACTTTGCCTTTCCATGGAAAAACTTTGATGTGTTTTTAGACATACTTCAATATATTGGTGGAGTGCTTTTGGGAGCAATTTCTAAGCAAGCCAACGAAGCAATTGCCACATGCCTAACAAGTAACAACTGCAGCGCCATCGGGAAACCTCATTAAAGTGATGTAGAAGAAAGACGGTGGATTGAAGTGCCCGTCTGAACAGTTTCATGGCATAGTTCTCCTCTTTTATGTTATCCACAGTAAAGAAATGGCAAAACCCCTGAAAAAGATAATTTTTTCAGGGTACTTGAGGCAATTCAATGCGATCCATTCTATAACGAATTGATTTACACTGTATCACTTCAATTTGGTTCAGACCTAAATGAGGTTGAGGATGTCATGAATAAGGCAATGAAACACTTGAATAACATCTGTTCTCACATTTTTGCGAAGTTTGCATTGCACGAGAAGCAAAAAAAGTCTTCCAAATGTTAGCGAGATAGCTTAAAAAAATGAACAATATGCTCTTTTAGCACCATTTTCTATACTTTAAAATCTATCATGATACTGTTGAAAGTCTTTGCTTTTTTGTTATTGTTGGAATTGTATAAGCCATGGTATTTCTTTACCTGTTATTGTTGGAATTGTATAAGCCATGGTATTTCTTTACCAATTTGACAATTGCTACTGCTATCACTGTGTGGTTTACTATAATGTAAAGCAGGGGTGTCAAAGATACGACCCGCGGGCCGCCTCCGGCCCGCCACACGATTTCATCCGGCCCACGAAGCAATTCTGAGTAGATTGAAATATTCTTATATTTTCCAGCATATCTGTTACGAATGTTGAGATTTTTGGCAGGAAATACATCCATGTTCAATGTTCATAGGTCCCATTATAACCACCCGACTATGTGGTTCCACTCTAGTTACCACTAGTAACAAGTAGGTGAAATTTACATCCAATTTCAAGAAGGCCAAAAGTGAACACCAAGTTCAGAGTTCTATACAAATATGGACCAAGAACATGGTCAAGCTAGCAATTTGACTTTTGAATGGTGTTATGGAATCAGTATCGTTCAAAGTCCTAACACAAGATGTTCTGGAAGCAGCATTTGTATCTTTGGTAACTTCAGTTGACATTCATTAATATTATTCAAGAATGTTGACCTGAATTAATGATTGCCTTCTAACAGTGGTCTTTGATGAGATACAGCAGGAATCCAGATATTAGCCAAGTCAGTTACTCAGTAAATGCCTTATGCCAGCGTAAGGCTATAAAGAGAGGGATAGGTGCCAATACAACATATGCCTATGGTGATCAAAATCCTTGGACAAAAGTCTGCCAGGAACCCGTGACCCAGAAAAGATGCAGCGAATGTAGTTTCTGGTAGTGTTAGTATTGTAGTGATTTCTCTCTGTGGCAAATGCTGCCTATCCACATTGAGATTCCCTACCTAAAAAAGGTAAGCAATGCGTTGGTCGAAACCTTGACGTGGTGCATTGGATTTCTACTAATGTCGACCGGCAGAGATCTTCCAAGCGAATTCCAGGGTATTCTAGTAGACAACGAGTTCCATTCAAGTGCGATTTTGCATACTTCCTAGGAGTAAGCTCTGAGCTGACTATTGTGAATCGAGATCAAGCAGAACATTAACATTACACAAAGCCCTGGTTCTAGTCATACTCAAGTTTCTGCGGTTATTAGACAATCGGACAGGCATACAAGACCACAAGACTGTTGCGATATTATTTGTTATATTCATACTCGAATTTCTGCAGTTAATATCTAGGACATATTTTCAATCAAAGATATTGTGAACTGCATATAGATATAGTTCAAGATCTTTCCACTTGTTCACTTTGTAGTATTCTTCAGTCGTCCTTTCCATGAATTCATCTCACAATAGCCGCTGCACACGAACCAGATATTCTCTTCTGTCATTATATTTATATACGTAGCAAAGTCTACAAAGGATCAAAGCCACAATATCACATCAATCTCGTGAGAAATGTAACATAGGCTACACGGTAATATTCAATAGTCATAACGACTCGCCACCGCTACCTAAATGTTGAACAGTCTAACTAAATCCGCCGCAACTTCAAGAAATACACAACGAATCGCCTTGAACGCCATAAAAACAAGCACTGAGCAATCCTGTTTTGGGTGCAGCCATCTGACCGTGACCATTCTGCCGGCTAACAATGGGAGAACAATCGAGTCGTCACTCCAGTCATACTCTATAATGGCATGGCGCTGGCTGCATAAAAAATCAACACCAAACGAGCATGCACACTTGGACAATCTCAAAAATTTTACTTGCTCTGTTACAAAAGTTTGCTCGACATACCCAGCTTCTCGTTTGTGAATATTAAGTGACTCTCTGCTGTGAGCTTGACCCGACATCACACATTAAGAGCGAAATACGCTTCATGTATAGCAGGGGTGGGCAATTATTTTTCTCCGCGGGTCAAATGAGAAGCAGAAATATGTTGGCGGGCCAAGTCAGAAATTTTAGAATATCCAGCGTATTGATTTTATTACTCAATTTGGAGCTGTGAATAACACGAATGAGTGCTCAGTGGATGTGTTGATATTGGGGAATGACAAAGTGACGGTGAATTACCAAAAAAATATTTGTTTGCCGTCATATTTTGAAACTATGTTAAACATATACATTTTAAAGTCTCTTTAAACCCCTATATCCGCGTTTTTCTATAAATACAATAAAATGTATTTGGAATGGCGGAAACAACCCGTCGTCATCCCCCAAACGTTGGTCTTGGCCGTCCATAGAGTTCTAAACCAAGCTCCTGGGGGCTTCGCAACCAGGTCGGCCCCCATCGAGATGCACGATGCATGAGATGGCTTGTTTACACTAATTGGCAACGTTTATGCCCTAATCGCGCGAAGCACAGAATTTTTTTCATGATTCATGATTCAATCGATCAATAATATACTATTGCACCATTTTTAAACCTCTCTCAGCCCGCGTAGTGGCCTACTCAGTTTTACCGCTAGAGCTGAGTGGGGTACTGTCTTGGAAATATTCGGGAGGGCCCGTTGGTATAATTACTTCGTTACATGTTGTTATTTCGTGACCTCCCGTCTGCTATGAGAAAAGATATTGAAATCACAAATACCAAAAAATACCAAACTAAAAAGACGCACCAAATTCCCGATTGGTATTTCTTCACCGGCAAATATTGCCTATGGACAATTGGACTTCGTGGTTTTCGGTCAACATAAGGGAAGTCCTTTTCGGTCAAGGTTTTCTCGCTGTCGAACTTTTTTGCCTTTACTTAGTTAATTTGATCAGCAGCAGTTGTAATTGCAGTGCCTTGTCGGAATCCCGTGTTGGCCTAAAGTTCATTTATTTTGGTACGTCGTGGCGTGGTAATGCCTAACGCCGAAATGCCCAATTCTAAAAACCATTGATCTGTATATCGCGCGGAGCGCGAGAAAAATTTGAATGTAGTCGCATAAATTTTCAAAAAAATACCCTATAATTTATGTTCATTCACGAAATAAGTTTTGGCGCCCGTCGAGCTCGCCACCGAAGTGAGGGGGGGTTAGGGGTGCGGGAGTTACGGTCCAGAGGATAATATATAGCCTATTGTCTTAGTAGCTGGTTTCCGAGACGTGTGCACTGTGCAGCTTGCCGAAATAGCCTCGTTGTTTAGCCAAGGTTGCAGTTATTAACCATCTTTGAATTTCAACTTTCGGCTTTTTTTGACCTCTTTTATGGGTGGAGATATATTCATAGAAATGATGAGCACTGACTGATTCACTTGTTTTACGAAATATGGATTTGGAAACACATCATGTAACAATTTGAAACACAGATCTTGTAATGCGTAATGTGACAATGGCAACAAAGAAGGTTTGGTGACTTCTTGTGACTTTAATTTTAACGGCATAATTTGGTACATTGACTTTACTTTGAATCTGGATTAGGCATGTGAGGTACGTATAGGCTGCGTAATCACGGTATGTTATTGAACAGGCTTGATAGTAAACGAATTTCCGGTTCAGTTTATACTTCCTATGGTTTTAGTCCACGCAGCAACATCAAAAAGTAGGTTTTATATTTTAAATTTCAAGCAACCTTTGACGGGCCGCACAGAATCGCTCCGCGGGCCGCATTTGGCCCTCCGGCCGCACTTTGCCCAGGCCTGATGTATAGGTAGTCAGCGAATGACGCGTATTCAACCAATCAATCAGATTGATATCGCTGTCTAAAGTAAAAAATCTAGCAGACGTGCGGGGTCCGTCTTGATTTCGTATGTTTATTGTATCATAAAAAAAATCTGCGCGATTGGGGTGTTGGCTACTGCCGTGTAACTTGCTATTATCGGTAGCAAGTATAGAAACCCGTTTTACACTCTACTCAATATCAATGTATAGGAACACTCCGACGCCGAATACATTGTCCAGTCAGGCCTAGACCGCTAAGGAGTGAGCTTATATTTCCTTGCAAGTCCTCGTCGAAATTGTTGACTAAGAGATGGAAGATATTGATTTTATGGGATTACATCATTTGACTGTCGCAGTTGAGTTGATACATTTGGCGACATTTGAAAAGTCACTTTGTACTTCAGCTTTGTGGGCATAATGCGGCCCAAGTCGTCGCTAGGTATCCTGTACATCAATATATCACTTCACTGAAATGCAGGGTTGGGATTAGCAATGTGACGTCATGTGACTTCATATGAGATTCACTTTCATGTTTACACAGAACCTTTCGAAAAAGTTCGCATTAACTCGAGCCGGAACCTTTCAGAGGTTCACACCATCCCTACAAAGTAGTCATCGTTGGTACTCAAGTAAAAGTAGAAGTGACTTAGTAAATGTCTACTGAAGTACAAGTATATGCAGAAGTGGTCATTCCAAGTAAGTAAAGAGTATATATTCTAGGTCTAGTTTTTTCCTAAAAATAACTGAAAACGGATAAGTAAAAGTAGTAAAAATTCATTTTCCGGGGCTGTAACCAAGTCGCAAGATTCCGAGTCACAACTCACAAGTCAATCTCACTTTTATAGTTTTAACTCGAGTCGAGAGAGAGAGAGAGAGAGTCTTTATTTTCATCGAACCAAAATACATAACAAACGGCAGTGATG